>OMKX01039901.1:1344-11990 GCA_900302425.1 Brosme brosme
CGACCCGCCGAGCCAGTCCATAGAAGGATCCCTGTCGCCGGAGTCCGACGTGGACACCACCAGCACGGTCAGCCAGGCGGACGGCGGGAGGAAGGTGGTCCAGAAACGTCGCACCCTCGCCGCCCAACAGAAGGAGAGGACCGTGCTGTGTTCCTCCAGCAAAGGCCCCTCCGCGGGTCGGGCGGTCCACGACAGGAGGGTCAAGTCCCGGGCGCCGCAGAAGTCAAGCCAGCCCTGGACTTCCATGGACCTCACCGACGACGATGTGAATTCCAACTCCCTTCTCTCCGACTCCCAGCACGCTTCCACCGCCCAGGCACAGAGGGGTGCCAGAAACCAGGCCGGGAGCGCCACAGTGGGGGCGAGCACCAAGTCGAGCCGGGCTAAGGGAGCCCCGGCCACCAACGCGACCACCGCCGGTTCCAATAAGAACGCCTCTGCGCCAAAGCCCCGGCCCACCCGCGCGTCCCTGCTCAGGCGCGCCCGTCACGGGGACTCCTCCGACACGGAGCCGGCCGACTTCGACCGCATGTCCGTGGCCTCCGAGGCCTCCACCGCCAGCTCCACGTCCCGGACCGGGATGGCCCGGAAGGGCATGTCGAGGATCGAGGCCCTGGCCCAGCCCAGGAGACAGAGGGTGGGCTCTCCTTCCGCCCAGAGCGACTCTGAGGCCACCGTGAGCAGGAGCCGGGGTCTAGGAGCCAGGAGCGTGGCCGGGGACTACGCCGCCAGACAGGGGCTCCGAGGGTCTGCGGTGACCCCCGCGGTGACGCCCAGAGCCAGGGCCAACAGTGCTTCCAAGCTGCCTGACAAGGGTAAAGACCCCACCCTACAGAAGCACTTTAACACCTGCATGTGAACGTTTTGTATTCCTGCATCTTAGAGTTCAATTTATATCGGTTTCTTGTTGAACAGGGTCAGTTGATGAGCTTGTTCGAATACAATATAATACATTGTAGGAATAAAATGACTTTTATCATGCCTTTAAATAAATAATATAGCTCTGCAAAACCATAGTGCTCCCATTACATCGACTGAACTCCACAATGAGTTGGTGTTTGTATTCGCCTCAGCAGGCGCCAGGTGGCGTCGTGTGCCGGTGGAATACGCCTCCACGTCCGAGGACGAGTACGGCTCCAACCGCCACGCCTCCAAGCAGGGCCAGTCCAGGCCTTTCCCATCCACCCGGGTGGCCCAGCTGGGCGGATCCGCCCCGGTGACCCCCAGCCCGGGGGGCATGGCCTCCCTGCGGCCGCACGCCAGAGACCAGGACGAGTACATGAAGGACTGGACCGCGCACAGCGAGGAGATAGCCAGGTAGGCCGTCTGTCGCCTCCTTGTGAGGCCCTTTAAAGGGACACTTCACCGATTCAGAACCGGAATTCTATCATTATAAAATCGCTTTTGTAATATTAAAAAAAATAATAATTGTACATTACAAAAGGGATTTTATAATGATAGAATTCCGGTTCTGAATCGGTGAAGTGTCCCTTTAAGTATGCCGCTGCTTCGTCTTTTGTTTGCTGCTGTAACGCTCGCAAAGCACAACGTTTAAACCGTGGGTCTCCGGAAATGAGAGCTGTCTCTGAACACCATGTGTCACTCCCGTCCGTGTGTCTCAGGATTAGCCAGGACCTCGCTAAAGACCTGGCCATGCTGGCCAGAGAGATCCATGATGTCGCCGGAGAGATTGACTCGGTCAGCCCCGCGGCTGCTGACCCTGCGCCTCTGGTAATGACATGACACAAACAGGACATTTACTATTTATGTTATTTTCTACTGTATTGTCATTTAGCACACGTGAACCAACTTACAGTGATTTTTTTAGATACACTTTTTTTAGATAAACTAGTAAACTCAAACCAAATTTGATCTGCATGTAAATGATTATGACATGATGGAATGACTCCCATTTTCTTGTCACCTGAATATGTAAAACGAAGTCCTATTAATTAAGGCCCTATTCATATTAATGAATAATGTATTAGTTAATAACGGTACTTACATTACCTGGATGTGTTAACAATGAATAACCTATATCTTATTCCCAAGTTGGAGGACGGTGCTGTGGCTGGAAGCGGATCTATGGAAGACAGCAACATTGTGGAGAACAATGGCCGACAAGTGGAGATGCGTCCTCGTGGCTCTGGACAGGGGTCCCGCTCTATTCGGCGACAGACCTGGAACCGAGATGATGTAAGTCCAAGACACACGGCCTGACGATCTCTCTAAAGTATAAAGAACATGCATGAGAATATCTCGATATCGTTGTTGACTTGCAGTCTATGAGGGATTTTAGGCTATCTATCAATCAGTCCCACATTTAGTATTCCCTTCAGAGTTCAACTATATGACCACTTTTCACTGTCTTCATGTTGCAGGTTGTGCTAGAAAGTCTACTACTCACATCTGTAACACAACTATCAGCAAGGATTCGTCAGTCTGTGGACAAAACTGCAGTCAAAATCAGGCGAGTTACAAGTTCCCCATGAAGGAATTCTGAAATACACTGAAACAAAAGAGGGTTCTGTTTTGTTTTGTCTTTGTGAGATTGCTGTCTGGAAATGGTTCAACATTTGGCTTCTCATGGTATCTCTCGTCTCTGTTTGATGTTGTTGCCGTTGACGGCCAAGTATCGTAGTTTCAGCGACGCATCACAAAGGTTACGATGAGGATATGACACTTCAGTTGATTTTCACCTATAAAAAGAGTCAAAGACAACTCAAAATACCTCTTTTAATGTCTATGCTGTTCACCATTCATTGCATCACTTCCAAGCTGCCTGGAAGCAGGAGAAACTATTCTCGATACTGTCTATGAATAGCTCTTTTATTTCAATTTCACAGGGTACTGTTTAAAGATAAAGAGCGGAAATGGGAGGACATTGAAACCAAACTGCAGGCTGAACATGACTCATTACTTCTGAAGAGCTCCAACAAGGTAAAACAAACCAGAGACTGAATGGCTGCGTCTTCTCCTGATGAAGGTAGCATAAGTATTAGAAGGTGTATTACAAGCTTAGCTTACCACCCTTGTAGACTAGAAACTAATAGACTAGTAAGGTTTTTGAATGTATGTTTATTATTTATGATCATACTGTATTATACAACTGTTCACTTACTGTCAAGTAAATAGAAAGTTAGGAATATTTTTTTTATCTTCATACATGCATTCTTTATCTAGTCAATCTTGCAATTTATGATAACAATGCCAAACTACATATTTGTTCAGTTTTCTGTACAAATTCCTTTGTATTCTCATTAAATTGATCCATTCAGTTCATATGCAAACTACAGAATGCAAGTTTAGTTACCGAGCCAATCAGAGTGAGTGCTGACATCACGTCCCTTATGACCGACTGGGGGATTGAAGCGAAAGCTCTTTAGTCTTACACAGTTGTCCATGTGCCAACATTCAGGCTCTCCAGATAGGTTTGATTTGTTAGAGGCAAGTGACGTCCGCGCCAATACTTGCAGAGAGATGAATAAAACCATTTTGAAAAATACTGCCTCACTCAGGGACAGTCGTAAATCCAGCCCTTTAACACAGGGTGTAGCCTCAGGCAACCCCTTATAGAAGATGAGATGTGTGTACATTAATTCAGTCATAAAGTATTCCAGAGTTTACACAGCTCTGCTTTCATGCATTTCCCTGTAGGAAAGCAGTCTATAAAGGAAGTGAATCTTTTTCACGGAGCTTTTGCTCATGCATGTATCATGTTTTGTTTTACTACCAATGGTCACTTGACCTATTTACTTATTTAACCTATTGTTATTTGTAGGTGTGTCCTAGACTAAGATTTTCGATGGTCTAATCTGTTTGGTCAGACCAGAGTCATCGTCGACTAATCGACAAATCGACTTTATATGTTTTTTAAATATGAGGGTCAATAATGCCAATTTTGTGGGACTTTTGCTTGGTTTAAACGCTTAAAAATAATCAATTAGCATTTCAGGGTTTCCCACAGCTGTCTATAGGCGAGGCACAGCGCCTCCGCTAAATGACCGACCGCCTCTGAAATGTTCACAATATGACAACATTGTGAGCGTCATGCATGTCAGCGTCTGCATCCAATTTGACAGAAAATATAGGCTACCATCAGCCTAATGTACCATAATATAGGCTAATATAATATACCGTCATTTGTGTAATATAGCTATGAAATCTAACAGTGACCAGTCTCTGTGGAGACGGAGAGCTCCGTTCTGTCTGATTAAGCACGGTATTTACATCCGATCACGACAAAACCCGCCTTGATAAAGAGACCGTAGAACCGTTTGACTGATTACACATTTTATACACATAAGAATGATGCGTTGCAGCGTAGAAACAAATGCGGCACCAGTCAATTCAGCAGAACAGGGAAAATGCACTAGTGAGTAGCGATGGACAGGATCATTTTCCCCAGGGCGAGTGGTACAATATAACAGCTGCGGTTGACACAGTTTGCCTTTTTTAATCATCTTCAATGGTTTGGAAATGCTGCCAAACTTTCGAAATGTATGTTTCTGACATTGTGTATCCTTCTAGACTATATGGCTTCAATGTGCTGTACTTTGAAAATAAAATGATTGGATTAGTGCCACTGCCATTACACAAAGGGGTTATCAAACAAACTATTAGGACATTTATGGAAACCAAAACATTACACAGCAAATTGCACTCAGAAGAGTTAGTCAAACCCCCACCCCCACAAAAAAAGACATTATAAAACGTATAGACATTTCTTTCCCTCATTTAGCAGCCCCATCCTCCCTATGCAATATCCCTCTATTACACACTTTCCTGACACAACGATTCGACTATCAAAGACGACGCCGACTTAACGTCTTTCTATCGAAGATTCGAGTCGTCGAACGTTCAAGGTCACCCCTAGTAATTTTTCTTCCTAAACAGGAAATTTCCTCCATCCTTCAAGATCTAAGGAGGGTTGAGAGACAGCTCCTTGGTATGATATAAATACTAATCCGTAACAAGCATTCATGTTTAACTCATTCACTTATATTGTACCATTCAGCATCCGTCACGAGAGTGACCTGATTGGCTCTTGTCTATCTTCCCGCCCCCGACAGCCATTGACGTTATGGTGGATCCAGACGGGACCCTGGATGCCCTGGCCGACCTGGGCCTGAGCGGCCCCCTGACGGCCCAGCAGAGGACCAGCCCCGGGGCTCAGCAGGGGCCGTCCGGGGGCCTCCCCCCCAGGGCCGAAGGGACCCCCGGCCAGCCGTACGCAGCCTCCGAGATGGCCGAGCGGGACCCCGGCCTCCACGTGCAGCACAGCGACCAGGCCTGCAGAGAGGAGCAGCCCCCTCTACGTCACCACTGAGCACGTGGACAGCGCAGCACAGACCGCAGCCGACCACGCCCAGCGATGGGACTCTCTGCGTCGCTTGATGATGCGCATGTGGAAGCAGAGCAGTGCAGCCGGTTTTTTAACCAGATCTGGATTTTCTTTTTTGAAGTGTTCATTTAAAATTACTCCAACCATGAGCATGAGCTACCTTTGTCCATCTTTATGACATGAGACAGTGAATCAATGTGAACTATTGCCTAGTAGTTCAAAGAATGTTGTCATATCAAATCGGATGTCAGATTACTAATACCAATGACGCTGTGTTATGATGGCTTCTCGAATTGAAGCTCAGACATGTCACCATACGCTGAGGGTATATGAGTTGTTGCAATGCAGTATAATTATTTATTTTCTGGATTTAAACAAATAATTTAATATATATATGTAAGTATATACAAAACAGATTTTGATCATCTTGCAGGCCTTGATTATGAGGATAGAATGATGAATTATAAAGATTATGACTTTTCCAATGAAAATATGAAATCGTTTTTTTGTTTTTAGATGACTTTGACCCAGAGCACTTGTTAAGTCCAGCCACAGTACAGCCAAGTCACTACTACATGTTAACAAGCCATGGATTCTATACCATACAGATACGCTTGCTATCTCTTCAACCGCCAACGCAGGAATATTAATCATTCTGTGATATAAAGGAAAGCAAGTCACCCAGACTTGTTCTAGTTTTTCTTTAGAGTTTTATTTGTATATTGTTGCCTGCAGTAATTGCACTTCCTGAGCTTGCTGAGTATTTTTTTTACTTGTCCATCTTAAATGCCATATCATTTATTTATTTGCTGGTTTGTTTGTCGCAAATCAATATGGTATTTACAAAATGTATCTCGACTATTATTAATATTTAACCAGAGTGCTCCTGCCCCTTGTCTTTTGTATGTGAGCCGTTGTTCCACTGAGGCTAGTCTATCAAAGATGGGCATTATGTCGAACGGATTCAACTATAAACGTATAAGTGGTTCGCCACACACTAGTACTTACTTTCAAGTGTATATTAGATCACAAGTGCCCAGGGTCAACGAGTAATAACAGTTGTACATCAAACAACATCTACAGGGTCATTAGATGATGGACGTTAACAAAAAAAGTAAACTTTTTATATCGCTACTAACTGTTTAGGGACCAGGTTATCCTAGATTCTTGACATTCAACATGAACCCGGTAACATCCTCAAGACATTGTTTTTAATCCAGTTCAGGCCGACTGTGGGTCGTTGGTTAAATTACTCAAATGATTACTATTTATATAATTCATGTTGAACCTGCGTAGGCATGGGATACCTCTACTTTACAGTAAAAAAAAAAGAGAACATGATGATGACTATGTTGTTTTTCCAACCTGCCAATGTCTTGCCTAATGCCAATGTTTACACTTGAATGTATCCTAATCAATACTGTTAAACTATTTCAGCCAAATGAATCACAGATCAATGGTGTGTTCAGCACCTGCAGTGCTCTGTGTTTTATTGTGAGTAATTTTTGCGATTTTTGTTTCAATGTTTTGTACAATGGTTTCCTTTGTAATGCACTTTAGTTAAATGTTGATTTTAATAATATGTTTGTGTGGTCATATGGCTCCTTTCCAATAAAATGCATGATATCCATCAGCCATAGTGTTCATTCTTTACAATAATTTACAAGCATCTATCCCTCTATCAGCTACACTGATTGTCCATTAAAGGTGCTGTAGGTAAGAATTAAGAGCCATACTTTTAGTGTAATTTGTTAAAAATGCCACAGCCATCTGTCAGCTATTAGTGAGTGAAGATTTCTAGTTGACTACGCCTGCATCTGTATTAGACAATCTAGATATTATACAGCTCCCGGCTCATTTCTGACCTGATTGGTTCGGGGAATCCATCTTGCCTGTCAATCACATGCACGCACATAGCGTTATCATAGCTCCACCAAAGGTACGTGAGTGCAATGCTTGTAATTGGTGAAGAAATTTAGGGAGGGAAGGAGCAGAGAAGGATAGGCATTTTGTTTTGTTGTTTTAGTTTCAAAATCTTGCTCTTTATGCTCGTTCTCTCTCTCTCTTTACAACTCTCAAATTGTATACATGATACCAGCATTGGTTGACTCACCACTTCACCAGACCCCTTCCTCTTACTTGTCCCGCACCTTGTTGTATTCTTTTACTAAATGTCGATTTTAGACTTTCTTGTAGTGGAAGATACGATCAAATACTTTGTTACAAATTATTGTAAAAGTGAGGCTTATTCAAGGGAGTTTATCCGTTATTACCTCACGCGCCGCAGGGGAATTCCCTTGGCACTGTCTTTTCCATTGACACCACGTGAGAAGCTACGAGCATCCTCAATCTCAACCGCACTGGCCTCTTTCTGTCGATGTAGAGGTTAAAACAGAGGACAAATTGTGTATAGAGCCACTGTACTCCTCCTATTAGCGTATCTGTAGCTATTCTGCTCCACTTCCCTAATCCTTAAAGCTGTGTCAGGGTTTCACTCCCCTGGGAGCAACACTTGCTATAGGCTTGCTGAAGCACATCACCGATGTTGTCGGTATTGAACCAGGTGCTAACAGTTTAGCCTCTTCAAATTGAGTTCAGGGTCCCCAAGAGCTTGTCCTTTACTCTACTAATCGGTATGACACATTTGTTGTGTGAGAATGTTTGACTCAAGTTTTAAAAGACATATCTAAAAGTTATTCTGGCGTAAAAGCAGTGGCTGGATAATTTCAGATAGGGTTAGAATTTTGTCATTCATTTAAATAAAATATACTGTAGATCTGCACCATATGCTTTGCTTAGCATTATGGTCAATGCGGTGAGTGTAGTCTTAGTCACTGATGTTCACAGCTTAATAAGCCCCTCACGCTGAAGATGAAGATGTAAGACTTAAACTATGCGTTTTAAAACCAGGGCCTTATTTACATATGCTATACTCTGCCTCAATGTATCAATGCATCTCGTATCATGGGCTTCTGTATCAAAGGACCATCAATGGGTTTGGGCATTGAGGAAGCACTGGAACAATAGCATTGGAAAAACACGCCTTGTAAGCAGAATGTATAAACTCCTAAATAATTACTGCCGACTTGGATTTGGATTTGTTCCTCAACCATCCGTTGAGATGCTAACACACTCGATGTTGATTAGTGTTTATACATAAATTCCCTTAGTCATGATTAAGTTGAATTTTTACTTTTCACAGAAATCAGCACAAACGTGATTCTTTCGGATGGAAGGCTGAAACTTAGATCCCTAGATCCCATTTGACACATATCATAAAAATAAACAACTAATGTCTTATGAACTATACTGGTTATTCCAACAAACCAAAATAACTGCCGAAAGTACATTAATTCATCATTGATGCCAGGTGAGGGTACAAGATTTAATTCCACAGTATTGACGGAATAATCTGTTCTTAAATGAGTGCAGGCCAAATCAATTAATCTGATTATTAGACTTTACATAGTGGACACCTTAAAGTAAAGATTATTCAGATGACCACAAATGACCCTGTAACAGTATGCCGGCTGTGTGTGTGTGTGTGTGTGTGTGTGTGTGTGTATGTGTATGTTTATGTACGTGCTTGCACATGTGTGTGTGCTTGAGTGCGTGCGTGCATGTGCGTGCGTGCATGTGCGTGCGTGCATGTGCGTGCTTACATGTGTGTGTGTGTATGTGTGTGTCTATGTGCGTACATGTGCTTATATTTCACCATTTGTCTCCTATTGCATCGCACTACTTTCCTTATTTGATTATACCTAGTCCTTATCTGCCCAACCATCACTCTGATTGCATCTCCACGCCTTCCATAATCCCACCAGACAGCCGTCCATTACGTCTCCCCCAGCTACAGGGAGCTACAGGGGAGTCATAAGGTGTGGATGCTGTTACAGTAACAGTAGGGTGTTTGAGGCTCAGACGTAAACACACAGAAACAGTGACTTTGTCCGCCACTCTCCTACAACGCGATGGAACTGAAGTTGAAGACACACTCTCAGATGGAACTCTCTGAAGGGGTGAGGTTGAGGGATTTGCAGGAGGAGAGGACCTCAGCAGCATCTCTTCCCTCTCTCTCTCTTCCCTCCACGGGAAGCAACGGCCACACTGCCGTCCGACAGCAGGGCTTCACTGTGTTCGCCAGGCCCCAACGCAAGCCCACGCCAGACCGGGTGAGTACATCAGCATGAGATGCATTACATCTTAGGACTCACAGACGGAGACAAATGTTCACAGACAAATGTTTCAGAAAAGTCATCCTGTTTTTTATGGAGGTGGAAATCTTCTTACTCCTTTTCCAATCAAGACCCAGTTGGTCAATGCTGCCCTTTCATTCTACTATTATTTTGCTGTATTCAAAAAAAGCTTTCTTTACATGCAAGCACTTTCAGTGGGCGATACAGTACCTGACTTCAGTGATCTACTGCTAATGCTGGCATTAGGTGTTAGTTTCACCCTGCACTGCACACCAATTTGTTTTGCATGCATTTGTAGCGCCGGTCTGGGCCCCTGGGGAGGGAAAGCCGAGGAAATGTGTGTTCTGGAGCCTCCAATGAAAATGGATTACCGCCTTCCTTAGCAGTAGCCCCGCGTAAAGACACACACACACGAGCATGCACACACACATAACCACACAGACACAGCAAACTTTTAAATTCAGTTTTCAAACTCAGATAACCTCGGTCAAACATGCTGGATTATATATTCATAGAGAGAAATGTTTATCGTTTGTATAAAAATCATGTATTTTTTTGTAAGTGTTTCTGTAAAAAGAATCGATATTTGTCAGCCAATCAATAATACAATTCAGAGGGTTTCTTTTCATCTGCAATATGCTCCATCCCTTCCGTTTTCCCCTGCAACGCCTTTGCCGTAAATCATTATCAATTAAAAAAATGAAACACTGTACACTTTGTACACTGTAATGTATCATAGTTGTATATGACTGTGGACCCTACAGTTCATTTGCTCAACTGCTCTTGGCCGGAGCAGGCGTGGCTCCAGAGCAATGCGTCCAGGGCTCTGCACCGGACAGAGATGCACGGACAGACAGCCTCACAACAGGATTATTCCCCTCTGTCCACCTTCTTCTTCGCCCCACTTTCCGCTCTTCCTCTGACCTCTCTCAACGCTGGCATGAGGCCTGGTGTGAGACAGTCTGCCCTAAAGTGTCATGCCAGTAAGTCAGGCCTCTTTGTTTTACGGCCTGTACATGCATGACTCCGGACATGACGTCATTGAAACATGACAGAAAAAAACGATGGCTCAGCCTACTCGGACAAACACAGAGGTGCATCAGCGA
>OMKX01040337.1:1200-17180 GCA_900302425.1 Brosme brosme
AGGGCTAGCAGGATCCAGGAAACAAACACCCCCTGGCTAATGAATCCTTTTTTTTGGTCATTTTCGAATTTCCATGAAAACCCAAATAACCTTTGAAAAGCAAACACGCCGACGGATAGCAACCGGGAGGGAATAAATGAAGATGCAAAAAGGACAGCCATTAAAATATTCATCAGGGCATCATCATTTATGCAGGGGATTAGCTCCTCCTCAGCCACCTCTTGTGCTCACAGGCATTCAGTCAACAGGGCCGTGGAGAGAGACCCTTAAGAAGAGCGGCTTTTAACAATGCAGCGGCACCGCACTCCACGCTCCAGAGACATGAGCTTCAGGAAATAATGATCCGATTTGTGTTTTTTCTTTCAGCATCAATAGTGGGAAATTATCTTAATTTTGAAACTTATAAATTCATTGAATGTATTTTTATGAAATGTGTATTTGTATTTTATTTTTAGGTATGTTTTTGATTTATATATTGCAGCATTACTACTTATTCATATCATTACCTGAATACAGGTTTGCTGTGTTGGGTAAGTTTAGTGCATATTAAGACGCAAACCATCTCCCCAATTGCAAAAGGCAGGGACACGCACACACCTGCGTGTTTGGAGCATGCAAAAGGACTGGGAAGTTTATTTTTACTGCAGACTAACAGCTTGCCTGGTCCCACTACAGGGGGCTGCTCCAGACGGCACTGTGATCTGTCACCTATCATCTCACAGCAGCTAGAATGACAAAAGGGTCACTGAACTCCCGCAGACACACACTCACACACAGACACAGACACACACTGTCCTTCCCCAAAATGGTTGACACAGAATAATGAGATTTTAACACCAAAAAATGATATCTATGACACTTGGGCACTGCTAAAAAGACACAGCGGTGACGCAAGGGGAGTGAGAACGGGGGCGAGCGAAGAGAGAGCAAGACAGGCCATTAACTGCCAGGAAAATATACCCAACACATCGGATGACTTGCAGGGAAAGCTGAAAATGATTGTCAAATGATAACTCTTTTCTGCTCTTCCCGGGTGGTAACTTGAGTAAATGCTGACGAATTAAACTGTTCTGCTCAGATTGCTGAGGGTTTTGCTGGCAATAGCAGAAGTGCTCGTTTCCAAGTGGATGCGGCCCCAAAGATGTTCATTATATTAATGGGTGGGAATGTTATTGCCTGGATTCTGAGAGGATGCTTAGGTGAATGGATTTTGATATAGAACATGGTTGGTACAACATGATAAAATGGTACATATCCATTTGGTAATGGCTCAATAAAGGTGACCCTAAATGCAAGGACAGATAACACAGCTAGCCACTTGTGTATTATTACCCCCACATGTGTTTTTATAACAGTTTCTGTGTTTTTATTGCACTTTATTTATGTAACGCTTGTGAATCCCTGTGTGACCTTTGTCTGTGAATGATGCTATATAAATAACATTTACTTACTTTTTTACTAACTATTTGTGTAGCACCCATCTTTCTTCACTTTCTCATCAAGAAAAAAAAGCTAAGTTAACCTACAGGCCTGTGTTCATTTCTTAAAAAAACTGAAAAGTCCTGTAAGAGAACGTTACTATATTAAAGACCCACTAAAGCCCTTCAGTAATAAAAGGCGGAGGTAGATTTTATTTTCTCATCTCGTGGTCCCTCAAGGCCAGTTAGTTTCTCCCTCAGTAGAAGAGACCATCAGCACTGAAAACCACCACCATGGACGAAGCGTCTCAAGACCAAAAGATACACCATTTAAAATGGCTGCAAAAAACGACCGATTACAAACACATGCATCCACAAAAGCGGTAATAACGTAACGGTGGCGCCGTCAGATACTCCTGCGCTCGAATTCATTCATTTAAAAAAAAAAAGAGGAGGCACTGGGTTTGTCGTCTCCGAGATAAAAGCGCCATGGAATTAGGAGCTGTGGTCCCCATTGGGGGGGTAGGGTTACCTTTACCTGGACCACTGATGAGAGAAAGAGCACACGTCGCCCCCACCACCTGTCACCAGATTACAACACCACTGCCTCTGTGCATCCAGCGGTCGTGACATTTCAGCTGGAAAGGTTGCTAATATCGGCACGGGTTCAGCGAGGCGAGCCCGCTGACCCGTGGTACGGGGCAGACTGGATTAATGGGACTTCTCTCAACAAATCGGTGTGGTCACTAGATACGGCCATCAGCGGCTTACGGTATATTGGAAAAAGAATGAAAGGGATGTGTGGAGGTGGTGCCGTACACAAGCTGCAATACACCGGGAAACAAAAAATGAAAGGAAGCTTTTGCCGAGGGACAATATCAGGTGGAAAATATATAGGAAGGCAGTAGTAAATTGCTATTTACATAACAGGCAGTTTGCGGCAGTAGCCTTTTCCTTCAAAATGTCACAATGGAACAGATAGAAATGCATGCGCTCCGGTATGTCGAAGGTTAATATAATCTTAATATTCAAATGGAAATAGAATTCATAGAATGTCACTTTTATAGCTTGTCTTGGCTCATCTCTGACTCCATAACAGTGCTTGGTGGAATTAGAGCCCTACATGTATGGAGATAGGGCGCCATCTGGTGTTCATAGTCAGTTTATACACTAGCACTACCTCTAGCTTGCAGGTTTATTCCATGGTTATCTCCTTTTGTTGTTTTTTGAGAAAAAGAAGAGGGAAAGATAGATGGGGAGGGAGAGAGAGGGGGTCAGGAGAGCCCTGGGCTAGGTACCTGTTCTGGCTGGTGCTGGCAGTGGGGGCAATATCCGGTGTCAGGACATAGAGGCTGTTGTTCTTGGGCAGGTGTAAACTTCTCAGGACCGTCTGGACAATGACACATAGAACTATATTTATATACACACATAAAATACATACTAATCATTCAAACTAATCACCAACACTATTACGATGCTAAAACCAGGTGCTTAAACAATTTCGCAGACAGTTTACAACCTAGAAATACTGTGGCCTTCGAGCAGTGTACTGGACCCATGCCAGGACTAATGTGAGTGTAAACCCTCTAAAGCTCTATATAAGGTTAGTAAAGGTAGCATTCTTGGGATCACTTCCAACCATAAGAATACAGAACAGTGTTATAACTGTGGTTGCAAGCCACACTATCTGTGTCTTATTTTTATTCTTCCACCTCATTTTCGGGACCTCTCTTCTCCAACAGTTCTTGAACAGTTCTCTATTGTATACTTTTTATATATATGGAAAGAGTTTAGGGCCAAAACCCTAAAAATAACCACTTCAAACATCTGGGAGTTGTCAAATTTGGCTCTGAAATGTTTTGGTACTGCTTTGACTACAGGGGCCGCTATAATTCAAAGTCAAACCTAAACGCCCATGGCCATGGCTTGCTCCTTAGCCTTGCTAGCATTAGCAATGTTGGCATATTCACGGAAAATGCCCATAAAATTTCTAGTTTTCGAATGGCATTCTTTTAACGGTGGATGACACACTATCACTAACTGAACCTATCAGTGAAGTCATACAGACAAAACAATGATTAAAGCTTTGAAGACATAATTTACCAACCATCTACCATATTCAATTGAACATCCCATAACTCACACTGTCTGGTACATCTCCACTCTTCCATCCCTTCAGCTGCATTTTGGACACTGGAACCCCCAGCTCTGTCACAAGGATGTGTTTGATTTCCCCTGGAGAGCAGAGGAAGTTTACTTTCACTTCTCCACAAGATGGCAGTGTGCAATCAGGTTATGCAGGTAACAATGCGGCTAAATGGATCACTCCAATCCAATATCGCGTACGTAACTATCGCTCCAATGAGTGTGTTTGTGTGGGGGGCGTTTCTATGTCCGTATATTACAGGATAGCATACATACCAACTGTGCTAGCTTCCTCCAGTACGACCTCGGTGGTCCGCTGCCGGTACTCCACCCTGAAGTTCAGCATCCGTGGCTGGCGCTCAACGATGTGTCGGGAGGGCTGGAGGATGGGGCAGAAGGCGGAGCCTGAGGCGGAAGAGGACGGAGGAGAGGAGGACGAGGACGTCGAAGGGGGATTGGGGCTCGGGCCTACTGCCGCCGCCGCCTCGGCTGCTTCCGATTGGTTAAGGGGTCCGTATAGGTTGGCTTGACTCGCCTCGCTGGCAAAGTTACTGCTGGGGGACAAAAGGGTCAGAGATGGAGAGGTTCAGGATCACCCACTGCCAAAAGGGATATTCTAGACAATAAAATAAAAGTGGTACCATCAGTGTTGAAAGGGGATTAAACGTACATGATATCACATTTATATTATTGTCAAAAAATAGATATAATAATAATAATAATGTCATGTTCTATATACTTTCACAAAGATGTAAATCAAGAGAGCGATCCCTCCAGTGTTCCTGCTGTTGGGTGTTGGGAAGTTGGAGAGCTTAGAAGCCCTGAAGCCCTTTGAGACTGTAACTGTAATGATTGAATAAAAATCTTGGTGGGTAATGTACCATTAAATGTTATGAGTGATCAGAATTGTGTGAACGATTGTTGGAAGAAGTCGGCTCAAAGTGTCCTTTGTGGCGACGCGGTGGGCTGGCACAAGAGATCCTGCATGCTCTTTCACCACAGTTGGCTCTGGAAACACTAACGGCCGTTGGGTTGACCGTTGGTGCCGTCTAGCCTTGCTGCTCTCTGGCCTACATCTAGAGGGCAAGGCAGTCCTCAGAAGCTCAAGAGGCATTCCACGCACAACTCTGGCCAACATAAAATGTAGCTGTCATCACCACAGGACAGTGCGTTTTACAGTGTATTCAGTGTTTCTAATAACAATCAACAGTCAATAAAATAGATATATTCTGTGGGATGTGGCTTGGAATAATGACAAAAAGGGGAGGAAGGAAGCACTGCATTTCAAACTGAAATACGGCCTGAGGCTCCAGCTGCTGGCTCTGGTTCAGGTCACGTCATCAGAGGTTGTTTACTGGGCAATGCCAATCCCTCCAAATCCTTGCCAGCCACTTAGTAAAGTAGTTGGCTGCTGTTCCCCCTGCCAGCCAGGCTCTTTTCATAACAATGTATGCCTTAAGAAACATCAACCAACTTCTCATGGGCCAAGGGCCTAAAACCTGCACAGGCTTACATGTGTGCGCGCTCCCAAACATGAACGCAAGTGAGACAGTATAACAGAACCTGAGAGCAGCTCAGCTCAGAGAATCTGACCGTTGACTGGAAGAGAAAAGCTTTAGTGCTTACAGAAGCCCCTTTCTCTTTAGAAACGGTTTACAACTCTACTGTTGGCCGAAGGGGGAAGCTGTGAAGTGGTGATGTTTCTTTCCCTTTTTTGTGGCAAATCAAATTTTTTAAACTCATCCAGCAGCAGATTTGGAGAATAAGCAACTGTCTTTTTATTTGTCTATAAATAAATAAATGCCCTGATACATACTCACTCTACAAAAAAGCTAATGAGATTTGCACTTCAATGTTTGAGTGAAACTAAGAATATGCATTTGTTAATTCTGCAGAAACCAAGTAGGGTTATTCTTTGCTAATAAATGTTTGTTCTCACAGGAAATAGCAGTGCTACAGGTTATCTTTAGAGTTATCTTTTAATCTGAAAGAGCAGGTCAACACATTGAGGACAACACTGGCACGGTCTTAACCAAAAATGTTGACCTTTTTAGTTTCTTGCCTTCATGCCGAGGTAATGGTGCGGTTGAGTGCTAAAGTCAACTATTCAATGACCAGTTTACCTGACCCTCTCCCTACTAGATCCTACATAATAAAGACTCATGCACCCATCCCTGTGACCAGTGTTACCCCTACATGCATTCAGCAGAGGCACAGTGCCGCCACGGGATTGCTAACGCCACTGCAATCAGCTATGCAAAATAAATGTAAATAGAAATTATGATGGGTGCCCCAAATACTATTTGATTATTGAAAACATATCATGGGTGCCCCTAATATACCCTGCTGCATTGTTACATTGTAATTATTGCCATTGGAGAAATATTGTGTAAAAATAATGACAGCAAAAAAGTGTTAAAATCGCATGACACTTCTGTGGCATTAGCTTATGAAGGGCTTTAGACTAAATGTAGGAAGCATGAAGACAAAAAGTAAAATAACAAGTGACCTAATCATGAAAAGTAATTGATAATAGTTGATTGTGCAGAGCAGTGGAAGCAACAGCATTATAAAACCGAGGCGATGGGATGGCTGCAAATTGCACAATGAAAACAAGAATTATTGCAAAAAATAAATTGTTTAGCACACATTGCAAGCAGTTTTTTTTTTATACCATTTTATGAGACCAATTATTTTGGAATGCACCATAGCCCTACTGGAATCAGTGATCACACAAACACCTGTGATCATGCTGATGATGTGCAGGTGCTGATGTGCAAATGCATTACATCAGCACTGTGCATGCGGACATCAAAATCGCGCACCTCAGGAAAACTTAGGGGAAACACTGCTGTGACTAATAATCATTCTCGCACCTCTTATCTTAGTACCAAAACTACGCTACTGGAACAAATGTTTAACCTAAATAGAATACAAACATGCACACACAAAGTATGTAAACAGTTGCAGGCAAGTGTTTACAAAAACAGTTGGACAGAACTTCCCCAACCCTGAGAGTGCAGCTCAGTGCATTCATGAGAATCCAACCGTTACAAAACCACAACTGCGCTAACAAAAGTGCTTTCTCTTTAGAAACGGTTTACGCCTTTACAGAAGGTTTTATCTCATATATATCTGTGTAAATGTGTATATGAACCGTTGTAAGTCGCTTTGGATAAAAGCGTCTGCTAAATGCCCTAAATGTAAATGTAAATGTATCTCTCAATCATATTTCCACAGCTTTGTCTCCAAACAAATCGTGGTTGGCCATTTGGTGACCAAATTAACTAATAATTTGTTCATTTTGAACCAATTATTCAAAAGCCAAATAGCCCTTACCCTATTAACTGACAATAAATAGCTGTAAGATACAACTAGGATGCATGCTGATAATAATGAGTAGTGATGAGGCTAGTACTTAAACACAATCTGTGGATATTTGGGGTTTTCTTCTGACATACACTTGGGCTGTGGCCAGAGTCCTGCTGCAGCTTTTGTCAAATCAACCCATACAATCACTTTGACTATGGCATTTTCTTTTTCAGCGATAGCGATGGGGGGAGGCAGAGGAAATAAACAAGCCTGCCTGAAGACTTCTTTCAAAGAATTCTAGAAAAGGGTTCAAAACAACCACAAGGTTCTAAGAATTCTAGAGTTCTAAGAACAGGTTTTGAAACAACAGTGTTAGTGCCTTGTGGGTGGAGCTTTACATGAAATGCTTGTGTTGCATTGGAACTTTTGCCATCATCTTTGGATGCAAAAATAAGTACACATAGAGTTATGCTGCGTTTGTCCATTCTGTTGTGTTATATGTTCTGTGTATTTGGTTAAGTGAAAAGTCACTTATTGTGAATGTGTGTCAAAATGCTGTTACCTTTGTAAGATCCCGTTCTCCTGTGGTATCACTCCATTGATTGCTGCCTAAGAAAAGAGTAAAAAAGATACATAAGTCAATGACACAGAGAAAATACAAATAGGTCAATAAAACAAAGGTCATACAGGAAGGAAAAAACAAAGGATGAGTGAATCATAGTAACGGCCTGGATATACATTTGTGTGCATGCACATGTCAACTACTTACTAACAAAACTCAACCGGGACGTGGGTGAGTTAGACTACACGTCCCCAATATAAACGGCAGATGCCAGGTGTGCCATGGAGGAATGAAACAGAACGTACCACTAAATCCCAGTTGTTGAGCTCGAGTAGAGCGATTGCCTCCGCAATGTCAATTCCAGTGCAAGCCTGTGTGGAAAGAATGAAATGTAAAACGAAGCAGTGCAAGGTACAAAACATGCATATGCATATTGTACACCATAGCATATTAAATATGCTTGTGTTACCCAACAGGCATTAGCAGCAGTAGCAGAACTATCCTCTTCCCCCCTTGCTCAAATTAATAAAACAAGTTGCATATCATAGGCTCAGCTCAGACCATCTCAGATATTTTTTTATCATCAAAACAACATTGACATCCATTTCTAGAAAACGGTGAACTTAACACAGGTTCATATAGATTTTTGCAGCCAACATGAAAAACAATTCAGCTTTAAACTGCATTTAGCTGTTGCCTGATTTATCAATTTGGCAGTAGGTTAAAATCTGTTAAAGAATCAGCATATGTCTGTTTGTTACCTATGCTGGGAGGTGCTCCAAGCGGATCAGGTTTCCCAGGGTATTCAAACAATGAAGAACTATCAGGCAGTACTAATATTTAATATACAATATTTAGACCTTGCCATACAGGTTTTAGATCCCACACTGGATTTAATTGAATCATCTATGACAATGAGGCAAAAATAATGTCTTATTGGAGCCAGCCAGACAAATACAATGGATACAATATATGCAATACCAGACGTCAATGGTATACAACACCAGACATACCGGTAAATGGTATAGAACACCAGAGATACTAGTCAATGTATACCAAACATACTGGTCAAGCATACAACATCAGGAATTCTGGTCCAAGGTATACATCCAAAATAAAGAACAAAGAGCAGTGAGCAAAACAGCTTTGAATAAAATTATCAAATTGTGATGTTATGGTTGAGTGCGGTGTGGTTCAGTGTATGTTACAGCTGAGCTGACTGGATTTTCGAAAGGTTTGATTGAAGCTTTTTGGATGTGTCAACCATAAAGGTCAACTGTACTTTAGTACATTGTTTCTCAATCTTAAAATGTTCAGTCTAGCCATAATTTAATAAGTGGTAAAGTTACACCTATGTTGTAATTCGTTTCAGGACTAAAAAACATATTTAAGAAAAACATATTTTAGAAAGTATGAGGTCTATAGATCTTTACCAAATGACATAAGGACTAATTTCCATGTGATTGACTTTAACATGCTTTCTAGATCAAAACCAGTCAACATATAGTATGACGTTCTTCCTTTTGCCAAACACTGCCAGAGATAATCGACAGACAATCAATTAAGGGATTAAAACATTTGATAACAACAGCCATTGTAATTAATGCTGTTTACACGTTTGTATTCCGTAGGTATGATGTATTGGGGATTGTAGGTTTGTTTTACGTTAGTTAAAATTGCGTTTTGGCCATACGCAAGAGATACAAATGATGTGGTCTGTTAGACATGGTTATGATCGGTAATTGTGTTTTGCATGATAATAAAAGGGAGGACTGGTAAAGGTTGGTTCATATAAAAAAAAAAAAAGACCTCTCTGTAGCCTACCTTCCTTAAACAACCCAATAATGTAAAGGACGTCTTTTAGAAAACGATATACTTTTTGTGCTGCTGGAGCCCCGTTCTGCCAATCACTGTCTGGAATTCTCCCGGGCCTGTACCTCTCTTCAAACCCTCAGTGTTATATATCCACATTCTACGCCCTTTATTGCTAAAACAGTTAGTACATAGCACTCATAACATTGAATATTAACATACGATCTAAACAATTTTAATATGAAGAAATTCCGGCAAGGATGACAATGCCCTGCTTTTGACGAACAAAACACTTTAGCTCAGCAAGAGCCAATGTGTTTGGGGTTGGTAGTTTCACATTTTACACACCCATCCGATTCTCAGAAATGCCTCTACAAACAGCCCATTACAACCCCCCGAGTTGTTATCCATTATATAGTATGCATCTTATGTATGTCTGGCTAGCTTCATGGACAACAAGCTGGCTATTTGCTCTGCTAGCTAAAGGATGTCACACAAACTTTCATCAATGGTAACAGAAATCCATGCAAAGTGTCTAAGCAAGTCTAGATGGGGCTATGCCATCCACAGTATGTCACACCAACGGCTGTGTTTATGCTGTAGCCACGACCAGACACAGTTCACGCGACTGGCTAACCTATGTGACTGTAAACTTGTCAACGGCTAAGTGCAGGTTTATGTTTGAGTTAGCAGACTGTCAACTCGCTAGCTACCCTGTTAGCCATGGTGAACGCAAGGCAGTGTTTACGCCGTGAATCAGCTGATGGTTGTTGTCACTCGGGCATTAGGACAATAGCAGATAACAGATTTGTTAGTTGCATTTGTTTGAGGGCAAGGTAAATGAAGGGACATATAGAAACACACCTGAAAGTCAGCCAAAATCATTTCTCTATCCATGTTGCTATCGCCGCTATCGGAGGCCATGGCAATGACTGGCTAAAAGCAATTCTTCTCCTTGCTATCACCGCTTTCTTGCTTCTTGAAAGGTGACGGACTATTCACAAAATCCTTCTCCCAGGCGTGCCAACGTTTGGGAACTTAACAAATATCAAGTACGTCACTTCATCAAGCTCTAAAAGCATCCAAATATCACAAATGAGTAAACTACAAAGATCACGTATCTCCTATCATTATTCTCAACTATCCCATTGCTTTACGGCAAACGTAAAGTGGGAATATTGCGGGGAAATGACATAATATAAACTCGGATTTTCGTGCATTAACCATTAGCATCATTGTGATTATTCTGTGTTACGTTAATATGTTAATGCAAGAACAAAGAATATTTGTTTATGAGCCCTCTATATAGCAAACAATTACTGAGTTTATAGAGTTATAGGCTACACCTTGTCGCGCTGTTCAATGTGTTTATCAATGTGTGCATGTATTTTTCGACCAGCTGACCAGCTACAAAAACACAAAAGTTAACCAATGAATAACTACAACAAAATGTGTACATTGTGTGTGTGTGTGTGTGTGTGTGTGTGTGTGTGTCTGTGTGTCTGTGTGTGTGTGTGTTTGCGTGTATGGGTCACTCATACTTTGTATTGTATTGTAACGTGTGATCCATAAAATGGCCCCATACTTTAATAGCTTAACCAGAAATGTAAATGTATCTATTATGCCTGCACCAAGATGTGCACATGTGAGATACAGGTAGGCACAAGTTAGATCAGAAGATATTGGTGGGTATTGAGGTTATTTTGAATGAGGTCCCTGTTGACCTTATTATATACAGACATGTATGAGAAGTTCTATTTAATCATACTTGTAAAGGCTATTGCTATTCTAAAAAGGGAAGAGTTAGCTTTATAATATTTTTGCTTTGTGTTACCAACATATAAGTTACACGTTGGTAAGATATTTTGGAACTAGAACGATTTTTGAGGGATCATTAACATAGTGCAACACTGCCACCCTCTTTCTTACAGAACTTGGCTGAATTTGACAGGAATGTAGGATGTTAAATTTTGCTAAGCAGTTATAACACTGCTTAGACTAGCAGTGGTGTAGATGGTTAGGAACGAGCCTAAATAGTTGTTGAAATAAGAGGGCCCATATACAATTATATTATTTCTGTGTAATACAACATTTCATAGTGAAATAACCTCACATAGTTCAGTCTAACATTGTTTAACAACATAAACAGGCGAAGTCCCCAGGGTAGACGTAACATGAGCGTCCTCGCGACATATACTTGTCCAACACGAGAGGGCGGTATTGATTACAGGGTTTAACCTAGCTGTTTTCCGGACGTCAGAACAAAAATATGCTCGGACAATCTGATAATTATTGAGCAATTTGTATAAAAAAAAATGTTTAAGAGGCTTAAATAACGTTGCATCGCTAATAAATATCAGCCTAAACTCGAATACCAAACAACATCGGGCCTGCTGCGTTTCATATCCTCCCGGCGGAGGATCTGTATAGGCCTACGGCTAGATCCCCACGGCTGCGACGTTGCACTGATGTCCCGCCCTTCATTTTTTTTTTTATCCAATCTGAGTTTCCAAACTATTTCAAACTATTTCAATGTCAAAACTAAACAGCAATGGCTTTCGATCGTCAAACAGGCCCGCCAGTGTGTGTACGCGTCAATTTTAGACGATTTCTAGAGGAAATCTATTTCACAGCAACCTAACTATGTATTGTTTATAAGCGCCGTTAGAAAGATGGATCTCGATCAGAGCGATGATCTTCTTTCACTGGGTAAGTTATTTATGAGACGTACAAGATGATCACATTGAAGGGCGAGAACTCAGTCAAACCGACCGTATAGTTTGCAAACACAGCCGAGTACGATCATCATATCATTGGGGATATTTTGATGTCATATGATTTGCACAATCGTTTCGAGACAAGATAGTAGGTGGGCGGTGTTTCATAGCAAATTTTGAAAATGAGCGGCAAATATCTTCATAATCAGTGTCATTTTCTGATTGCCTGCATCCCTGATACACAGCCGCCCTGAAAACATTTCTTTGATCTATTTTTCTTTTCAGATCGCCAAGGCAAAATGGCAATCCACATTATAACAATGGTTCATTTTAAACCTGAGGTTGGGATGTCGACGTGTTACATGGAAGAAAGCACAGGACATGGTTTTACCCCTGGACTATAATTACGATCAACGTGAGTTTTGCAACATTCTCTCATTATGATAGTAAAGCATAGCCAGCCACAAGGATGATGAGCCTCAATCTGATGCACAATCAAGCAAATAGGGTAATTTTAGCGACCTGGCAGAAACCATGCTTAACCATGCTTATGCTTTGTTTATAGTTAGGTTAAAATAACAAACTATAAGCAAAATAAACCAGTTTGTGAAAGGTTTTCAAAATGTTTTGTAAAATGTTTGAAAAGTCCGCCACAGTAGGCCAAGTAGGAAATATGGGCTGCTTTACGGAGAGTCTGCTAGGCCTATAGATTGTTTAATTTAGTTTACAAAGTTTAAATCAAGCTACATTTGAATTAAACTTTAGGCTTAATTTAGTAAAGTAAATATAGGGTTATGGCTATTTTTGTCTCCTATTAAAAAATACGATCAAGAAACATTCTCAATTTGTAAATATTTTTATTTTTATAAGTGGGAAAGAGTCCACAATAACGGTTGTCAAATAATATTGTTCCATGCACTGGCTATTATAGCAATGTCTTAGTTTTAAATGTTTTATATAGTATGTGAGTGTTTATTTTCCAACAGTGATCACTGTATTGTGTGCTTAACAAAGAAGTTAACCAATAGGATTCGTTAATTCATACATTATTTATTTCATTCATTCGTCATATTACATGTTACCTCGAAACATTAATTACGCAAAGAAGTCCTATGCTGGCTAAAAAACTGCATTTATCAAAATACATAAACAAAAGCCCTATATTAGCATTCAGATTCAAGCATGAACAAGAGAGTGCGTGTAACCATATTTCATAAGATATCAATAGGATTTCAAATTTAGTTTAACGAGAATAATATTGAATAATAAAGTCCATCCTGTAATAGGCCTATAGGCCTACAAAAAGTGACGAACCATGTGAGGAAAAATGTCTACTGAGAAAAAAGAGGAGGTGCTTCACATGCTGAAACACCTCAGAATATTCCAATGTCTATAGAAATCTGGACGAATAACGCTTCACTTCACTTCTATCCTTGCTCAAGAATGACAGAAAGATCACAGACTGACCATCTCTGCAGTGCTTCGGCTAATGGGAACTTAGACGATGTCAAACAGTGTCTACAAAATGGAGCAGATGTCAATGGATACAATGCACATGGCAGGACACCATTGCAGGTTGTTATTAAGTGTTTCTTTCCATTTGTTTTTTTTCAAAGAAGTACTGCAGATTAAAACTACCTCCATACATTAGCCTTTTTTAAGATATACGATTTGTGATTCGTGTATGTAGATGTTAAATCAGTTAAAACAGAGCCACACTTCCTGTTTTGGCTCAAATAATCTTTAATAGTTTGTTGTTTACTATGAGGTAGTTTTTTAATATTCACATAATACACATAATCATGAATTGAACAACCATGATGTGACCAGGATATAATACATTAATTAATACTGCATGAGCGTTTTAGAGCACTGTGTAATAAACAGTCTAGCCCACCACATGGTCTTGCAAGTTATGAAAAGGAAGAACGAAATTGAACGAAAATATGCATCTGTCATTTTAAAAATAACAAAGGTGCAGGAAACAATAATAATCTCAGCTGATAAGTCATCCACTAATTCATTTGCAACAAGTTTAGCTCACTTCAGATGTAACAAGCCATTCATATTCCTAAGAAGTTTTGATGAGTAGAAAGAGAAAGAGATTAGAAGGCGTGAAAAGTTCCCTAAATATAAAAATAAATAAATAAGATAAACGTTATGATCAGGAAATAATGCCTGATAAAGTAAATTGAGTTCTGAGCAAACGTTTTTCTTTTATTGGTTGTTTTTTTAGGGGATTTAGTCTAACGTGTGCATACACAATGATAATATGGACAACAACAACAATATTTTGATGTGATTCTCGTTGCCACTTTTGTTTATTTTTATCCAATAGGTGGTCAAATTAGGCTGTCCTGCTGTCGCTTTGCATTTACTCGACTCAGGAGCTTACCCGAACCTACGCGACCCTGTCCATTGTCTCACCGTCCTGCACGATGCCGCGCGCGACGGCTATGTGGATATGGTGCAGGTGCTGGTGAGCCACGGGGCCAGTGCACATCTTGTGGATCTTGTGGACGATCGCGGGAATCTTCCATTGCATCTTGCCGCTCAAGAAGGCCATACCGGGGTAGTAAGGCTGCTAATTGAACTCACTGCAAACCCCGGCCTGGAGAATTTCGAAGGCCACAGTGCTTATGATTTAGCACACGAAGGTGGTAAAATGGCAACTGCGAAATGGATAAGCGACCACTTTGAACTACTTTTTTAGAATCTAAAATAGCCTACTAATAATCCTGTAACTCGATGGGCTTACTAAAGATTTTGCAATGTATTTTGCTTATACGAAACTGTGATGGCAACTTTAGGTTGCAGACAATAGGCCTTTAATGGATTTGCCCTAATGCCCTAATTAAACCTTGATTATTATGATTACGTGCGCTTCGTTATTCTGCGTGTTGTCCTCATTGACATTTTATTCTTGATTTTGATCTTCTAAAGGCTAGAGATCGCTTCATATTGCCATTTTTCTTTGCCTTAACTTGACTAATTACATTTTTTAAGCGATGATACTGATGCTGTGATGCCATTATTTTGAGGGTGAAACCGCACCTTGCCCTGATCAAAAAACATTTCGGTGAAAAGTTTTTTGAAACCTTGATAGATTCGCTGTTGCATTTGTGTTTGAGTGATAGTCTATATAG
This sequence comes from Brosme brosme, assembly GCA_900302425.1. NCBI lineage: Eukaryota > Metazoa > Chordata > Actinopteri > Gadiformes > Lotidae > Brosme > Brosme brosme. Next base: position 16,313 of record OMKX01040337.1, read on the forward strand.
CCTATTTGAGGATGGCTCGCATTTGCAATATAAGCTAAGGCCCAGAATGTTTTGGGGATTTATAGCAAAAGCTTGAAAAAACGGTTGATCATTGTTTTTTGTACTGTTATTCTTTCATTCTTATTATTATAATTACTTTATATTTCAGTGCAGGTTATACATTGTATGTGCAAAGATATAAGGATGCGCTCGCACACATGTCTGTTTTTCAGAGCTTTGTTGTGGGCAACATTGGCGTTCATGGAGCGCCGATGTTGATTGTGTATCGTTTACAAAATGTGGTTAATATCCCACATCTACCGGGAAGTGATAAAAACGTGACCAGAAGTCATGCTGTTGTTCGACTTTTCTACTCGCGGCCCGCGTATGGGAATAGACACGACTCCTTGAAGGGCAGTTCCTGCTGCATCTGAACCACAAACGGCATAGATCGAGTCATATCTGAAATCTAGAGAAGAAGTGATATTATGACACAAGGTTCTTACAGAGACGTGCAAGTATGACTGAAATAGTAAATATCCACGTATATTTTAACATAGTGAATATTATTTATTATAACGCATAGTTCTTGGCAAGAAACAGGCTTTGTATTTGGTTGTACAAAAAACAAAAACAAAATATTTCATTAGGCACAGGTTAATGTTAAATATTTGTGTTTATTTTATATTATCACTTCTATGATTATGCCTATGAAAGACATGACAATTGCATAGGCCTATATCGCAATATAAATTAGATAATATTCAGCGTGTGTATGTGTGTGTGTGTGTGTGTGTGTGTGTGTGTGTGTGTGTGTGTGTGTGTGTGTGTGTGTGTGTGTGTGTGTGTATGTGTGTGTGTGTGTGTGTGTGTGTGTGTTAGGTTAAAT
>OMKX01040437.1:1069-13475 GCA_900302425.1 Brosme brosme
CAGACACCACACACACACACACGCATGCATGCACACACACACACACACACACACACACACACACACACACACACACACACACACACACACACACACACACACACACACACACACACACACACACACACACACACACACAATACCCACTCTAGCAGTGTGCATATAGAGCACACTCAACCACCAACCGCCCCCCTATTGATGTGGAAATGATTTGCGAGACCCCTGACCGCCTGCTGTGAGTGAGTGGGATTTCACATCTCTAACTATCCATCTATTCCTTTACTCTCCGTCTCTCTCTTGCTCTCTCTCTCTCTCTCTCTCTCTCTCTGATACACATGATCCTTATTACCACTCTACCACCTCATGCTCGCCCACTCCTATGAATATGTATCAGTTATTAATATCCGGGGATGTCTGGGCATCGACATGCAGCCATTGACCTATGTACAATGGTAAGGCGAAGTGTGATTGTCTCTCCTCCCGCCCCCCGTGCTGAACATCTTGCCTTTTGCGTGTGTGTGTTTGTGTACGTGTATGCGTGTGTGTACCTGTGAGTGTGTGTGTCCTTTGGCTATGTATAGGCTATATGCAGGCCAGTGTACATTATACCGAGAGTACAGTTAGCGTATCCTACAGTTAGCGAGTGACATTAGCACATCATACGTTAGCGTATCCCACATTAGCATACATGGCTAGTTGGTCTCCCGGCAGATTATCTTTAATGTGATTATATACAAACAGCAGGGTAGCTGGTGCACACAGCGTCCCTACACTCCAAGGGGGACTGCATTCAAGTGCTTTGTTGGCATCTATCCACCCTGCTGGGCGGTCTTTGTTGTAGTTGACCCTGGGGTGGGTGCGGGTCAATACGAATGAGCATTACCATAGAGATGATCAGGGCTTGGAGCTCAAGGTGTTGGGCATAGGGGGACCAAATCATGAGAGTGGAGCCAGCTCCGGAAAACAGGGTATTTGCTGTTATCTGACGTTTTTAAAGTGGCCATGAGGGGTATTTTAGACATAAATAAAGCCTTGTTAAGGACCTTGTTATTCCTCCATGGTGTTTACACCACACCAAAGCCAACAGGTAAGCCTGCAGTTCCTGGCACTACACACAGGAAGAAAGTCTGTACCTATTTATATTAAACACATGATGAGAATGTCATACTTGTCGATGATATCATGCTGAAGTAAGTCGGTATGTGATACATGTACAACATTAAACATGGTTGGGACCTTGGCACAAAGGAAACAAATATGAAACTCAAATGCAGACGATTCTTAAGGAACACAACACAATGTGGCATTCATTGTTGTCTGGTGGAAATGTATGTCTAGGTCACAGGAATAATGGAATGGATGTATCATTTCAATGATCACTTTAAGGACACCTTTAAGGCAACGTGTTCTCTACTAAATATAAAAATAAAATAAGAGTATATATATATAGTAGTATATATATATACACACAAACGCACACACATTGTAAAGCGTACTTCAGCTCCATCCCAGATGCTGTCGCAGTGTCAGCCAGACTCCAGAGAACCTCCTAACTGCTCCCAACGAGCTGCCTGTCGTCTTGCAGGGCATTTATGTGAGGCTTAAAATGTAAAACACTCCGATTGCCCGGAACACTTCAACATAAATGCTGTCCATTTACCGTACAAAACTCTTGGCCTCCCAGCGCGATAGTTCCTGCATTGTGTTTTAAGCACCCCTTTGGCGCCTTTCTTTCAAAATAAAAGTTTGCCTCCGTCTCTGCAACAGCTAATGTTTTTTTGATGGACAAGGGACGTCACACGCCACACAGCCAGGGACAAACTTAAATGGGAGGACATTTTGTTGTAATATTCTACATGGGCCGGTTAGTCTAGTGGTTAGGATGTTAGGTTGTGGTTAGGGTGACTCTCAGATAAGAGATACAGAATTTGATGCGCAATGTCTGCAGTCTACCTGCAGGATAAGAATGATACCTTAACCCTTATACCTGCTCATTAATGACAAGTATCTAATCTTATATACAATTAAATTTGGATAAAAGCAGGATAGCAAATAGCCTCATCTGCATATGCATATTCTTTATACGCATATAATCAACATGATTTAGTATTATCCTTAATATGCATCAACTTGTCATATTACACTTTTGCTGATGAAAAGCATAGCTTCAGCCAAGGGGTCAAGCAGGGAATTATATACATGGCAGCAGTTACACTTTTGGGGGCTGGGTTAGCTGATTAGCTGATATAGATTAGCTGCAATGGAATATAATTGAAGACAAAGAAACGTCTCTCGAATAACATTGAACCAGGCTGATGTATTTAGTCTACACGACGCTCACGCTGTACCGCTTTCCAATAAATTGTATTTACTATGCATTCGCTTTATTTTATTTGGCACATTTTGGCCATCCTTCTTTGTAATGTATCTCCAAAACATGATGCATTTTGTTGGCTCAGAGTATTGGCTCAGAATAGCAGTGTGCAGAACCAGCCCTTATGAAACTAATTTTATTAAAGCCCACACTGGCAAATGTGTTGAGCGCGCAAATCCTCTCGAGCAGTGGGCGGGCTCACCCATCACCGCGCTCGCTCCTGTTCTCGAAATCCTTCTGCAGGCAAAACCTCCAATACCATTTTACTGCGAATCCATGCAAAACTGTAATAACTCTGTGACGTATTCTACTGCCCCCTCCCCCCCCTTCCTGCAGGGAGTCAAGACATCAAGCACCAATCGTATTCAACACATTAGATCCCTTAGCACCGATCACATTAGGAGCACCGTCCTCCAATCACATTGCAGAGATTTGCACATTCCCAACCCCTAAATAAAGACTGGCTATAGACTTGAGGAAAGAAAACGATTGGACACGCATTAGAAGATCTGCATTGTGAATTGACCATATCAAATACTTGCTTATTGCGTGAAAAGAAAATGCTGCATATTTGCTTTCATCAGTATTCGATCAATGTAATAACTTGCTATTACTTGGGTGTGATAAATCGTACTATTTCAAACTCCTTTTTTATCCCATTGCATCCTGTCCATGTAGTGTACCCTGCTGTGTTCCTGCTGTGATTCCTCTTACAGAAGCACATACCCCGCTGCAGAGGCATTTGCATGTTTCCACTCGTTCCCTGAGCTCCCTCGATGCAGGTGGTGCCGAGAGGTTCCTGCTAGAATTAATTGGACAGCCAATCATGGTGTCCAGGCATTACAATAATATGAATATGTAAATCAAATGAATAGGGGGGGGGGAAATGTATTAAGCGATAACCTCATGAGATGAAGCACTTTGCTTCCTGTGGTCCCTCCAACACAAACACATGAAATGCATCCAAACAAAACACAAAAACACTAGAGTACATACTACATATGTGAGGCCGCAAACAGCGAAGCGCTTCTATCTGGTAAAGCTGCAGGTTTGGAGGGCGGTTCTGCGGACCGGAGCTCACAGAACTGCAGGCGTTGCCTTTGCTTTGTGGGCATTTCATCTCGTGTGGGTTTTATCTTGTGTGGATGACTAGCATCCACCGGCAGCGGCGGAGCCGGAGCCTGTGGCCTGGCAGGGGGCCTGTCGCTTGGCAAGATGAGTTTTTCGTCTATTTTCAGCGTTTTTTCGACGTTTTGCGTCACAGTCGAGCTGCCCCAGTCGACAATATTTTTTCCGTTTTCTACGTTTTTCTACGTTTCTGTCAAAGTTGCATCACAGTCGACGTTGTTTGACTATTTTGACAGAAGCGAAGAGAACAAGGAGAAGACATGCACCTGTGAGTATTTAGGCGTCTTTATAACGTATTTTGTATTTGTATTGCATTTTGCATATTTATATCAGTCGTCTAGCTACTTTGCATATGTTTTGCGAAGTGTCTATCTTGCTACTTAGCATATGTTTTGCGAATTCTCTATCTTGCTACTTAGCATATGTTTTGCAACGTATACATTTTTTCTTTAAGTTAACGTTAATTAATTCTGACACTTTACAAAATGTGTTTTCCACAGCGCTCTTCTCAACCTATCCCTCCTCAAAGATGGAGAAATGTAACGACAAGGTAAGCTTTATTTATGTCTTAAACTCTGCACCATCACGCCTCGGTGGATACATCAGGTTGGGTTAGGTAGACATTGATATCTATTTATTGGTGGGCAATACATTATAACCATGTGGAAGGTGACTCTGTTTCATGCTGATGGTGTTGCCAAAGTCAGTAAATGCATTTGAAGCAATACTTTTGTGGGAGTGTTTGTGGATGATGGCTGGTTTAAGCAGCCTCACCTGGGGGAGTCTGATTGGACTCTGGGGCTGGGTGAGGCTGCACACCTGTTGCACATTGAGTAATCAGTGTGCACAGGTTAAACCAGCAGGTTAAACCTAGGTGGCGTGTACTAATGGACATTGGGCGCCAGTGTAGCAAATCCCATTACTACAGGTGACCTATTTTGGTGATCCTCCAGACAAAGGGACAAAGGGGTGTTGAAAATCTGTTTTTTTGTAAAAGGCCTGATAATGAACATGGCAAGGGTGCTCCGCTGCCATCCAGGAGATCTCCCCGAGTGTGTGTGGTGATAGCTGGTGTAACCTGTGCACACTGATTACTCAATGTGCAACAGGTGTGCAGCCTCACCCAGCCCCAGAGTCCAATCAGACTCCGCCAGGTGAGGCTGCTTAAACCAGCCATCATCCACACACACTCCCACACCATAATCACTGTTATGAGCCACACCTTTGTGTGTCCTAAGATGACGCCCCGGGGAAAAGGGGCTAAAAGGTCTCCCTCCCAGTGCCTCTTCTAGTTCCCCTCCTCTGTCCAATGGGCACACAGAAAACCTCCACCCTTTGTATGCTCGGCGGGCTGCCAACCACTTCTCCGTGGTGGGCCCATCCCCGGGGGGAACGGGTGAGGGCGGGGGGGGCATCATGCCAGCTGGGAATCCTCATGAATATTAGCCACATCTGCCAGCATTAGCATTTCTTTGTAACAAAAAAAAAACAACAACATTCTTTTGCACCGGTTGGTTCTCTATCTGAGCTCTCTGCCAACCTGGCAGGTGGTGTCTGTCAGCGTGTGACTATGCGAGCGGCTTTCCTCCCTCCATCGACGGGCCCGACCAAGAAAGGCAGATGCTGGCGTCTCCGGGCCATTCCCCCAGTCCAGTCCGTGGTGTGAAAGTCAGGGCGGCCGGCGTCTGTTCGCTCCACCTTTTTCCTCGGTTGTGGTTCTGCCCCCGACCCCGTGTGGAGGAGAGGTCCTCCGTGGGGGAGGATCGATAACACGCTACGAACCCCAACTTCTGTTCAGTCTGACGGCGGTCGCGGGCACACAAGCGTGGAAAAAGTGTTTTCCGGCACATCCGGGGAAACGACCGAGGCGGCCCTTGTTGCGTCCCCAGAGGAGAACCGATGAAGACTGCCGGGGGCCCCGCCTCGGCATCACATGGAACCCACTGTTTAGAGGGGGCCGAACAAAGCACAATTCTCCTTCTTACTTTGTGTCCTGAAGTCAGTCAATTAAGGGTAGGTTTTCCGCTCATGAATACAGGCCCGTACAAAATCCTGGTAGCGTAGCGTAAAGTGAAGCTCAAGGTTTTGATATAATGTCTGGCGCTGAATGCAGTCATTGAAAACGACGGTGTGAAGCTTTTTGGAAAGTCTTGGTCCACAGAAGTATCCTGTCACTCTGTTACCTTTCTCAAGGGCAGCAGACCTTCTGTCGCCAACACTCAGTCTGCAGAATGACCTCGTGAGAGGAAGACGTCTCGGATTATGTATTCATCCATCCCTTTGGTTTCCACTGTGGATTTAGCATCTTGTATACTTGCATTGCTGTAGCCCAGGTGTTATTTACGTGTTGTTCCGTGGTGAAAAGCCTCGCAGAGTGATTGACATTAGCTCTCCTAGGGCTTCTTAACGCCCGCTGTGCTCAAAGTGCAGAACGTAAGCCTCTCCTGCTCAAACAACGTAATGGTGCAGAACCACCGTAAGTGGCTCGTGCATCTCTCTCCCTCCAGAGGAATAAACAACACAGGGAGGCTCTCGCCATCGCGGCCCACCGTCCCACAGAGTAAACATCACGGTCGGTGAGTAAGTAGGCTACAATGCGGTTGAAATGTTCTTCGAACCCGACCACCGTTTTAAACCGGCAATCATTCTAATAACTCAATGTAATGCACGGCTAGCTACACAGGCAGGGTTGGGCAGAGTGAGCATTACAGAGAGAAGGGCTTGTTTTTGTACACAAGGAATGATTAGCCGTGCCTGCTCGAATACACTGACTTTTTGTGAGTCCAGGCTACAGCATGTGGTTGACAACACTTCCAACGGGGGTCAAAAGGAATAATGCTTTCACTTAGCGAGCAACTGTTCAGACATGATTTGGCATTGGCAAGGCGCCACTTTGTATGAAACGCAGTATGAAAATGTGACCAAGGACATTTCTACCATACTATTCAGCGATTCAACAAAGTATGCAACACACTTCAATAATTCTAGTGCACATGATGTCCTCTGCAGCCGGAAATGCTTTCATAATGGCATGGTAGGACCTCACCTCCGCATGAAAAGCCTACAGCAGACTAAGGCACAACGGACACATGCTAATGACCTCTTTCACCAGAGGAGCACTAGACCAGAGTCCCATCCGGAAGCTCTTTACATAGGGTTGTACCAGTCCCGGTGATCTGCTGGGCCTTGCAGGCCAGGCCGTACCTTCAACCCATCATAGCATATATACAACACATGTATGCGTGCATGTGTTTCTACATTGTAGCACTTAAAAGCAGTTGCTTTGCTTATTTTATGCATTTTTGTGTTCTCCAATGATTCTTGCACTTTTTGGTTTATATCGTCATTGTTGAATGTAAGTCACTTTTGAGTACAGTATATATACTACTACTATAATAATAAAAATAGAAGGCACTGATTTAGATTTTTTTAACGGTCCAAGGTTGTAGGAATCACTAGGAGTACAGTTAAATAAAAAATAATTTGAGTCTGCCCATAATTTGTCTTTTTCTAAAGTGAATGTGACACATGTGGTGGATTGATACATCAGGAAGTGGTGTCCTGCCTGGAAGAATGAGCGTTACCATCCTCCTCTTCTCCTTGGCTGTTTCTCTTCAATCCTACGAGCCTATGAGGTGTGACAACGGAGACAAACAAGGACTTGGAAATGAGGAGATTTTTAAAGGCAGAGAAAACTTAGACAGAGACGGATGACATATAAAAAAGGATGACAACAACTTTTTAACTGAGGCCTACAAAATAATAAAATACCTTTTGAAATGTGTCTTAATGAATCAGTATTCAGTTTGCGTACTTTGGTGTTCGAAGGCAGCCAGGGTGAAAAATAGGAAAGTAAAACAGCAACAGACCCAGATAATGTAATTGCTCCAAGGTTTCCGATGCATTTATTTTTGTCACATTTGTCTTTCTGTCTCCCGGTTTGTCTAAGCGTGCTTTGAACATCTTGTCACACTTTTTTTTAAAGGAATGCTCGTATAACCTTGTGAATTTAAGTTAGTGTTTCTCTTTATTTTTTATTTTTTTACAAAAATATTTGACATTAGAAAACATCTCAAAATCTATATATCTCAGTTGTTGTTTCCAACAGACACTTGACTTCTCGTTTCAAATATATCAATGTCTATATTTAAATTGTATGTAAATATATCTTAACAGTAGGAACAAAGCCATCAAATCAACCCAGCTGATGAGTTTGGAGGTTTATAAGACATCAGACAGCCCTCTTCGTCATCCTTTAGCCATGGGGGAGGAGGAGGGGGATCTTGAAGTGACGAAGAGGAGGGTCCAGTGGTGGTTAATACGCATGTTGGTCTGAACATCATGAAATAAGCGCTAACTCGATTTTTCATAAACAAAATCATCACAATCCATCTGTTTTTATTATACCCAAAAAAATACAACAGAACCAAAACCTATCCAATGCTGCCAAAACCCATGAGCCCTAAGGACCTCTCCTAACTCAAAGGTGAGAGTCTACTGTCCATCATTTTATTCACCTGTACGTACTTCTAGCCCGCGTCTTGGGGAGTCCAAGTATGCAAAGTGGCTATAAGTGAGTAAAACGACCACCTGGCTCGTTCTGGCATTACATTGTAGAAGCATTATATTAAAGCACTTGTTGGAATTACCGGGAATAGCCATAAATTAACAGCATGGAGCGGTTTGCCTTTAATCTATCTACATCGGCGCATACCTGAAGACAGTGTTGGTGTGTTTTGTACCATCCCAGCATGCCTTTCATCTGTCTTTGCTACGTGCTAACTAGCTACTTATATGAACCTGTGCATTTCGTTACCACCAAACAATGCTAATCGGTAAGCATTGCCTAGAATGCCATTAATATACCATCTACTTACCAACTAGCTAGCATCTCCCAAATCTATCTTGGCTTGGGTCTATCCCTGAGTCCCGTAGCCTCACTGTTAGCCTCCTTTAGCAAGTCATCCAGACGCTAACCTGCTCCCTAATACACTGTACTCAATAATAGCTGCTTTGGATAGAAGTGTCTTAAAAAAAAAAAGCAATAAAAAAAAAAGTATGGCTAAGATGTTGACGTTAACTTGACAAGAAGATCATTACTACTGTTCACGCCCTTGGAACACTGAATTATTGCCAACAAGCTCTAGAACAAGTAAGACGCCCCATCACGTTTGTGATTAACTGCAAAAAGATATGATAAAAAGAGACAAGTGCTCCCTCTGAAATAAGAGTTTTTCCCTGTTTTACTCTGCAGAGAAAATAAATGACACTGTCCATCAGGCGAATGACGAGATGACAGATAAAAAAAGCAAAACAAATTTTGAGGAACCGAGATTCAAAACAACTAAAAACAAAAACGGTCCCGTTGGTTCAAAAACGACCCCCGGCCCTCCACCCAATCAGGCTCTGGTGCTGTCCTTGCGTCTCGCCGACTCGGCCGCCAGACTTCCTGGCTTCAGTTCAACTCCCTTCAGGTCCTCTGACCTCTGTCATCATAGCGGCGCGCCGCCGAGGGCCAATAGGAGCGTCCAGAGAGGTGGGAGGAGCCAGAGCGGGAGAGAAGGGGAGGAATGGACCCCAGGCGGGGCGGCCGCGTCGGAGGTGCACGAGCACACCTCGTAGCCGTTCTCCGCGTGGTCGGGGGGGTGCTGAACGCCGCCGCCGCCGTCCGCGGCGCTCTTGCCGTCGGCGTTGGGGGAGTCGGCCTGCATCTCGGTGCAGAGCAGCCAGTCCTTAGCGATGAGCCGCGGGAACCCCGCCTCCACCTCCATGTCGCTGGCCAGCACGCGCCAGTACTCCTTCCCTTTGAAGAAGTAGGAGGAGCCTGGACAGGAAGAGAGCACAGACAGGCGCTAGGGGTCAGGGGTCACAAGATACAAATCTAGATGCTCAACGCTCTCGCGCAACGCTCTCGCAACCGTCTCATCGTGCGCAGATGTAGGGGCGGTTCACGAGAGATCACCGCTTCATGTGCACGGGTCACAGGTTAAAGGTCACGTTAAAGGTACACTCTTTGAGGATGGGCGGTGTCCGTGGCGTACCTGTTTACATGGCTTTGGATAATGTTTGTAAATCATGTTGGATCCTAGAATTGCAAGGGCGGAGAATCAACGAATAGTGAAAGAAGGTTGTGGCACAGCACAGGTTCGGACGTTTCAGATACTTGTTCTCTGAATGTTTAAGGCTGGAATTGACTTGCTGCAGACAACGCATACGTGTACGGATCATGGCTGCCATGGGTATTCTGCGACCGTTTGGTGCGTCGGTCGCGAACGTCATCGCAAGTGAACACGACGCGTCCGCAAGATCCAATACTGACAACAACGCTGGGGGCGATCGTGCGAATAAACAAAGACCTCAACAAGGGAAACAAATTCTCAGTTTTTGCGACGGCATCGGTTGAGGGGCCGCACATACCACCTCCGATCGCGGCCACGCTTTTTTTTCTGCCGCCGTCTTAACAGTAGTGAAATGATCACTTCTTCCTCTACCAGTGTGTCCATGTTGTTTATTTACATGAGCACGCAATACACGTGCTTTTGCACGATTTCTGGATCTGATGTTACTGTGGTCTGCCCCAAGTGGCGACCTCCACTATCATGCGTTTTGGCCGCGTAATGCTGCAGCAACTCTGCACACAGGACGCAGCAGGTCGCAGCAGGTCGCATACGCTTACGCTTGGTGTAACAGCAAGTCTAATCCAGCCCTTAGACGGAGTAAACATCTGTCTTTGCAATGCAATCTCACAGCGGTTTTCTCATCGTGGTTTGTAGAAAGATTCAAGGCGAAAACAAACAAACAGGGCCACAGTGTGTGTGAGAGAGTAGTAGAGTTTGTAAAGGGGAGCAGCACAATACAGTCCTACACTCTTACACACGCACTCCCAAATTCAGCCTTCACGAAGGCAGAGGTAGCAACTATTGACGCACATTGAATATTAAAATGTAACCTGTATAACACAGGTGCATTTCTGAGAGCGTTGTTCGGTTCCATCTCTCTGACCGGGTACGATGATGTTTTGTTCTCTGCACTCTATCCTTAATCTTTCATATTTCTAAATCTTTCATTGTCTTCCTGTTCACACACATAAGCCATTGATGTGGACCCCTGCCTTGAGTGTGCGTGTGCGTGTGCGTGTGTGTGTGCATGCACAGACGTACCCCTGTGGTTCCCCCAATTGACTTCAAAGAAAAGGATTCTTTATGTACTGCTGTTTCTTGAGCCCCACTCCTACCACTCCATACACACACACGCACACGCACACGCACACGCACACGCACACGCACACGCACACACACACACACACACACACACACACACCGGACACACACACACCATACAGTTTCAGGCAGCACCTCTGAAGATTCAGAACACCTAGGGTGAAGGTAAAGAGCTTCTACACACTTGGTTTTAGAGGATGCTACAAGGCAGTAGTAGAGAAGCAGAGAGCTCCCAAAAGGGTCTGGCCTGGGATTGGCTGGTTTCAACCCCTGAATCCCGGCCAAAACAAAGTTTGGTGATTCAGAGTCTGGTGTCGGTTGCTAGAGTGATACGTGGTGTGAATCGTCAGCGAGCCAATCAGCGTCTTGTAGGCAACTTAAAAAAGATATGCTGATGGAATCTGCGTTACCGTAGCGAGCAACGGAAAACAACACGGAGACTCTCTTTAAAGTCTGTTGAAGCCATTTATAAAAATCAACAACAGAAGGATGAGAGAATGACATGTTATCTGCGATGTGGTTGTTTGAGGTGGACGCAACACCTCCCAGTCTTTGAAAAACACGTCAGATGGAAACTCGGACTGATTATGAAGTGAAAGGAAATAGAAATTCAGGATGACTTGGGGCTAGGCAGGGCGTTCCTTTACTGACAAGCAGCGCTGGCATCATTAGCTCGCTTTGGGACCGGCATGAAAACACATCTCAGTTACCTGAGACAGGATAATACTATGTTGAGACGACGGTGGACGAAATGAAATATAAAATGAATTGTGTCCCAAGCTGCACAGCCTGACGACACAGGTACAACATTGTCTCATTTAAATAACTGATTTAATAATAATAAACTATTTATCTTATCATTGTTATGGATATAATAATTAATATGACTAGTCCATTTACTACTTTGTAATATTAGTCGATGTTTTATATATTCTTTGAACTACGTGTGATTAATGATACAGGTATACTGGGCTTGGAACCCACACCCTGTAAGCTGAGACCACCCGAACCCCTCTAGACTATTGTGCCATAATTTAAAAGCAGGTCATGAAATCCAAATGCGGACAAGCACAAATATGATTTTGTTGTTGTTATGAGTGGTGTCCCTTGAGCTACGAGGGACTGAATACCAAACAGCGTGGGGACGAACGGGCAGTACTTTAAATAAGAATGTTTACACTTCTTCATACTTAATAATTCATTGCATTTATATCACGCTCTTCAAGAAACTCAAAGCATTTTACATACTGAGTGTGTGTGTGTGTGTGTGTGTGTGTGGGTGGGGGGTGACATGACACCTGATCCACTAGCTCGTACACATACTTGCAATGTATCGTTTTACATAAAATACTTGAATTTCAACACTTCCTCATTATCTCTCCTCTCTAATCATCTATAAAAACAAGAATTATGCCACAAGGTCACAGGATTTTATAGATACACCACTTGTTAAAACTGAGCTCGGCAAATCAGGGTTTAAATATTATGCACCATGCTAATGGAAGGAGTGAAATTGTCATCACGAAATTTGAAAACTTTAAGCTCAGCTCTCTCTCTCTCTCTCTCTCTCTCTCCCTCTCCCTCTCCCTCTCTCTCTCTCTCTCTCTCTCTCTCTCTCTCCCCCCATGTGGTCCATGCACAGAAGCCCCCTCACCATCAGACCACCTCATGGCGTCGTCCAGGT
>OMKX01040593.1:1079-14906 GCA_900302425.1 Brosme brosme
TTTTAACTCATTCAACTCGGTTTCCTATCTAAAAGTCCCTTATGAGAGAGAGAGAGAGAGAGAGAGAGAGAGAGAGAGAGAGAGAGAGAGAGAGAGAGACAGAGACAGAGAGAGACAGAGAGAGAGACAGAGAGAATGCCAGAAGAGTAAAGGACGGCTATCATCGCTCTTTAAAAGCTTCACCACTAGGGGGAGTTGTTACCTCATTTAACAGCCGCATCACAAAGTCTTCTGTTTCGACCACTGCACTGGAGGGTTCTCGATGTGATGATGTGTTTGTGAATGTATGTGCGCGTATGTGTTTGATGTGAATTTGTTTATATTTTGTATTCATTTTTTTAGTAAGATATCGTTGCCTTGTCTAAGTTGTGACCTTTCTTGCTGGACTGTTGAATCCTGGGTAGCTGGACATCCACCTCCTCCTCGCTGTCGTCTGATTCGGCACTGGTGATGTCATCCTCGTCTTCCTCCTCATCGTCATCATCCTCCTCCTCCTCTTCTTCTTCCTCTTCACTCGCCTCCTCTTCTTCGTTAGCCTGGGGCTGTGCGAGGTTCTGTTGGGACGTAGTGGGATGTGAGAGAGTGTGCCAGAACTCATCTTCACTCTCACACCTCCCATAATAGTGTTGTGTGAAAATGAATCTATACAAAACTAGAGCACACATTGTTTAAAGCTACGACGTGCAAAACCACATGTTTTAAGTGGCGATGACACCCGTGTGGGTTTAAGCTGTCTGTTCTGTTGACGTCAAATATTACAATAAAAAACATCTGTCTGGTAATGGACAAAAAACGATCAAATTGTCTGTTATTCATGGTAATATTCAGCATCAAACAGCAGAGTTGATGCCAGCGTTTGGAGATGCAAACCTGTGTAGAAACGCCAGCACCAACTGTGCCCGGTCTTGTTATTATAACCTATAACATTTGGTTTATACTGCAGGATCAAATAATTCACCCTTCAATTTTGCTCACTTCTCCACAGGTCAACTCATTGTCTGCTAAATGGTCCTTTTTTCTCTCCCTGCTACAAAACAATTATTCCCTTCCAATCACCCGCCCAGTAGGGAAGTCATCAGACCAGGATTGTAAGTGAAGTCAAACAATGCAGATTTTTACAAAATCTGGTGGTGAAAAGTGGCAGCTTTTTCGCATGCTTTGGCTTTTCTGTTTTTAGCGTTTTATGGCGTTGTGACAGCTTTGATTCTGGGAAATGTAACTTCTTTGTCGCTCCATATTACACACCACATTAGCTCCTTTTTTTTAACCAAGTGTCACACTTAGTCATTCCACAGCCAACTCCACTTCTGCTTCTGTGCCGATGTCACCTCAGTCTGGCACTAACTTCACTTGATAAATAACTGAAAGGGAAACTAGTACTGCGATAAACTTTTTGTATGTTAGCAGTTTTGTAATCATAATTTGAAACAATATTCTTAGAGTGATTATTCTGAGGAGTGAATCTGTACTAGCAACCGACTCACTGCCTCCACCTCCTCCTCCTCCTCCTGCTCCTCCTCCTCCTCCTCCTCCACCTGCTCCTCCACCTGCTCCTCCTCCTCCTCCTGCTCCTCCACCTGCTCCTCCTCCGGGCCAGACACACGGGACACCTCCACCACAACAACAAACACAACCTTACTTTGGAAACCAGTGGGAAGTTCCATCACTCTGGTTTGTGGTTAACAATGATGCAGGAATGGAGCTTGAATTACTGTGTTGGTTTCATTTGGGACCAACGTACTAAAAGGCAACAGGAAGAGATGCGTTGCACCCGATTATAGCATCTTTGTAACTCCCATCCCCAGCCCCAGAGCAGGAACACATTACAACACACGTTTGAATACAACCTTCTGAAGATCTACCTCGAGGTCACCGGAGGTCATCTGCAGCGCAAACCGTCGAGCGGGCGAGTCGGACGCGTTGGAGACGAAGACGAGGAGCAGCGAGGAGCGGTCGGTCTGGACGCAGCAGGCGGACAGGGCCAGGGCGCCGTCGGAGCAGAGGGGGCGGATCTCTGAGCGGGGCAGCCCCGACAGCTCGACGGGCAGACAGGGGGTCAGACGGGAGCGCTCGGGGTCATAAGGGTCGCTGAGCGCGTCGGGGTCGACCGCCGCCAGGCCGTTCGTCTCGACGACCGGTGCACTCGTGTTCGTGTCCTCCGTGAGGTCCTCTTGTGCGTCACATGGGCTGTTGTTGGTGGGAGGGTCATGAGGGAGGAGGGGGGCGGAGTCAGCCGGAGATGGGGCGGAGCCTGAGTCCGGCGGGCTGCTGCCCAGCAGGTGATCCATGGCACTCTGAGCGGAGAGGGGGGAAGGGGAGTGGGAGGAAGAGGCGGAGTCACACGACGGCTCGCCGGCGCCCGAGGATGACCCTTGACCTTTGACTTTTCTCCTGAAGCGATGGCGCGTCGGCTCTGCTTTTCCCATCTGTTGAGATGAAGGCGTTAGGGGGACGTCACGTCAGACACGTGTCAGGGTGGGAGGAGAGCAGGGTCTTATCTCACCAGACAGGGGCCAGCGGAGCTCTGGGAGCCCAGACCCACGAAGAGCGAGGAGGCCAGCTGCTGCTTCTCGCGGTCCGCCGCCGCGCTGGGCGTTGGGGCGGGGCTGGTCAGGGCGACGATGGCAGTCTGAGGGGCGGAGCCTCCTTCCTGGAGGGCGGAGAGGGGGCAGGGGGCCTTCGTCTGGGCCGGCTCCTCCACCTTCACCGCCGCCTCCGTCTTGGCTAGGTAGCCTTCCTTCCCCCACACCCGCCTCACGCCCTCCAGCCTCAGAGCGCTGCTGCTGAGACGAGGGGAAGACAACACATCAGAGCTCCGGTCAGCGACCTCCGAGAGCCTAGCGCTACGTTAGCACATGCAAGCTCATTATTCAGTGAACTACTTTAACTACTGTAGTAACAGCTACAGTAACTACAACACGTGTTTCAGTGAGAAGAATACATTTCACAGGGTGATTAAGAAATAACAATGGGTTCATAAGGTACCGTCATTACATAAATAAAGGCCTGTGTAGCGTACCCTCCTTTGGGGGACAGCTCGGTGCTGTTCCCTGACAGGCCGGAGCTCAGGGACAGCACGGTGGGGGACAGCCTCTCTGCTATGCTGCAGGAGGACAGGCTGAGAGGCAGGGACACACCGTAGGGCTCCACGCTCAGAGCTGAGGGAAGAGAAGCAACAGAACAGTTAAGAAAGCCTCTCTGGGTTAGGCTGTGTGACTCCCAGACAGTAGGTGCTTGGTTCTGAAGCCAATGTCGACAGGTAGGGGTTTAGGCATCCTTCAGCAAGATGGCCCGCTACCTGCTCTTTAATGACATGTATCTCACTAATGAGCAGTGTGTCACTTAGGATAAAACCTAAAGAGTAACTGAGGGAGTGGTGTCCACCAGGGACAGAGGGCTAGCCGTACCTTTCTCCTGCGCTAGCTCCTCCTGTCTCTGGTGGGGCGGTTTGTACGGCGCGGCCCCAGCCGCCAGGGCCTCAGAAACAAATCCATCCAAAAAGGACAACGACAAATCCACCTGTCCACAGTCGGGGAAGACATGAGGAAAAAGAGGGCAGGTAGAAGTTATATTATGGACAAATGTCAAGTCAATTCCTCGGGCTAAGTCCATAGTCCATAGTAGTCAAACTCTCCAAAGGTATTTGGACTTTTGAGGTCTTATGAGGTTGGAATAAATAAAACATACATGTATTAACGATATTATAAATTGTCTATTATAATTGAATATAATTAGGTTGATAATCATCTACATAAATCTGGATTTGGAAAACACATCAAGCATCACAGCCCAACTTTCCACCCATAAGCTCAGTGGATCTTTGAGGTGACCCCTTACCTCCAGGGGCTCCAGGCCAACGTTGCGCGGCAGCACGCTGACCCGCAGCTCTGCGTGGGAGGCCAGATGCTGCAGCTCATGGAGCCTCTGTCTCAACACGGTGTCCAGGGAGCCGCCGTGCCGCTCGGCCAGCTCCTGGGCCACGGACACGCAGGCGGGGCCTTCGCACAGCTTGGTCATGGCTGTGAGCACCCAGCTCTTGGTCTCACTGCTGCAGTGTCTCAGATCCAGCAGCTGGGCCAGGAGTCTCAGGACAGTGGCCGGCTCGAGGCCTTCCTTCAGGCACGAGTATTCCCCCAGGACCTAGACACAGGGAGAGGAACACAACACAACATGCTGAGGGGCTTTAGCATGCCGGCCGTTCTGGAACATATGAGAACGGTTCATCGATTGACAGAAATGAATCATGTATAATTGTAATTGTTTCATTGATTAATACATAATCAAACAATTGCTTTAAAGCTTCAGAAATGCATATATTTATGGCAACTTTTTATCATTAACAAGTTAATCCATTATTCTTTATGGACTGCCCATCAAACAAACCAAGAACTAATCAATATAATTAATATGGTAACTCTTGTGATGAGCATTTGCCATTACTTTAAATATAGTAATGGGCTGCCATAAATTGCAGCCCTGACGAGGTGATACGTGTGTGTGCACCATATACCTTCATGCTCACTATATGTCGATGAGACGCAACGTGTATGTAAATGTCGGCAGCATTGCTCACCCAGCTGATGACCTGGAGGAAGCGCTGAGGCAGCGTGGCTGGCCGGTCCTGGAGGAGAGACAGGTAGGAGTCCACAGCCAGCAGCCTGAGCTGCCGGTCCTCCTCAGCACTCTCAAAGCCTGGGGCCAGACGGTCAAACACAGAAAGCAGTTAGCAGGTATTAAAGACTCAGGCCAGGAGATTGGAGCCTGTTTTGAGAGGTGAACGTACCCTCAGACAGTAGTCTCAGGAAGCTGTTTGGGATGTCAGGCTGCATCTGGTCTCCGACCAGCAGGAATACTGTGTTCATGGTCCTAATGAACCAAGCGTTATCCGGGGCATATGTGGTTTAGTTTATAGGAAGATAGAAACCATTATAACTTACACTTAGGTACCTTTTCTGAAGTAAAATACTAGTTCTGTAGGTGCTCCTTACTGCTGCCTTGCTAGTCTGTTTGTTTGTTTGTTTGTGAAAAATATGCTGAAAATAAGGAATGTTAAACAATGTCAACAAGCTGCTTTTTTCATTAAATAATGATTCTATAAGACATCTGGAGTAATGATCCATATGATTAGCTTATGGATGATATGCAACTTAGGGTTGCATGCTTAACAGTGACAATGCATGCATTTATAAAACTATCGAGGAACCTCATCACTTCACACTTGGCTAGTCGCTGCTTGCGTAGACGATGGCATCATTTTGGAATACCTACTGGCACCTTACAGGCCAGCACAGGCCATCCTACCCTTCCTACGTTGTTGGAAAGGGAGAGGGGAAGGGGGTGGGTACTCAGTTGGTTGCAATCTGCAACCTCACCGCTAGATGTCACTTAATCCTACACACTGGACCTTTATCAATACATTACATGTAAGAGAATCATCCCGCAGTGGTCATGCATGCATTCATTCATTCATGCATTCATTCATTCATGCACAACAAACTGCTTTAAAACTGTTTTTGAAGGATATTTTTCTGCCAGCTCCGCCACCTTTCCCCCGAGGTCTATTGTGACGTAGTCGTCTTTACTGTGGCGGAGGAACTCCAGCAGCTTCTCTACAATAACCTTCACATTCTGACCGTTGGTGATGCGAAACAGCAGCTCCAGTGTCTGTGATAAACCACAACAATATTACAATACTTTAGGTCACTTAACACTTCTGTCTGCTAAAGTGACTTACATGCAAGTCTGAGAACAATCTAAGTATACAACACAACTTTGATTAAATGCTAATAAACTGGATCAGAAGGATGAGGTGAGTCGAAATGAATGAATTAATGTACAATTGTAAGATCTCAAAACATTTATCATTTAAACATTTTTTTTCTAAATTCAAGATAACAGCTCAAAACAACAAAGTCATTTATCAGTCCAATGTAAACACAAATAAAAGCACTAGAACCCCTGCTGGCCGCCCACCTCTCTCTTTATGATGAGGTCAGAGTGGTCCAGGCACTCGATGATGGTGATCTGGTGCTGCAGGGCCAGGTTAGCGTCCTGCTGCACCACGTAGGTCAGGGCTTTCAGTCCTTCAAGAGCAACGCAGGATAACAGCATAAACAAGCTTCTATGTAAGACTATAAATATGCTCTGACCACATATAGATTATATCTAAGAAGAGAGTAATTTGGATCCAAACCTTACCCAAGTATTTCAAGTTTATTTTTGGTGACAGAACAAAGTTGCCGATGCACTTTGCAGCTTTTTCCAGAAGCTCAGCTTTGGGGTGAATTGTGTAAATAGTTTTCACACACTCAAACAATATTGCTGAAAACAAAAAAAATGTACAAGGACACTTGTGAGACATTACATTTGGTAGAGTAACAGTTGAGTGAATGCATGACAGATTTAAGGTACCGTAGGTGATGTTGTGGTTCATCTCTGCTCGCCGTAGAGACTCATCAAGGACCTCATACATCATCTCACTCGTACTGCGGAGACCCAATAGAATCAGGTGTAAGTCCAATGTACTGCACAATAATCCAATCATCCAAACGTATCAACTAGACAGTGGAGTTGCCTGCATTACCTGCGGTCCTGTTTCCCCAGTAAGGAGAGGATTCTGAGCAGCTGGATCTGAAGCCATGGCGCCGGAACGCTGTGGTAGTTAAAATCAATGGGCAGTTTCCCGCCCACCACCTGCTTCAAGATGGTCACAAAGCTCACCGTGAGGTCCTTGTAACTCTCCGGCTTCTCCTGCAATGCAAGGATCACCGGGATGGTAACATTGTCCTTTGCTAATAAATCAAAGCAACATATACTACTTTCATTATTGGTGATGGCTACTCTGGGGAGGAGCCTACCGTGATCATCTCCAGGTAAATGTGTAGTGAGGCTGACATCACGCCCGGATCTTTGTCGCACAGAGCCTTACGGAACTTGCTGTGGATGTGCTGAACCTGGTTGGGAGCTATCAGGTAGAACTTGTAGAGGGCCAGAACGGCTTTCCTCCGGATGATTTCTCTGTTTAAAAGTTACGAGGGTTAAAACCTACTTTGTTACAATACATGAAAAACGTGTGAAGGAAACGTGTGAAAGAAAATTACATCCAGAAGCACAATCTATTAAAATAAATGACCACGTTATACGTGAAGTAAAGATGGAAGCGATATAAAAATGACAACACTGTTATCCTATAATAAGTTCTTACTTTGGGTGATTGAGTTTCTCCTCCACCATGGGAAGGATTGCAGGTATCATATCTTTGGGAAATACTTGACTGACAACGGTTAGCGCCATGCAGACTTCTATCAGATTAGTGCTCTGAAGATCCTGCAGGGACACCAACACAGATCATCATCTCAGTGTGCAAACATCCAACATGTCCAATGTGCAACCTCACGGCCTCTGTGTAGGGAGGATCTGGAGATTCAGGGAGCACTACCGCGATCCAAACCAACTTTACTGAGATGAACACTCACTTTTAATACAGTGTTGACAAGAAGGAGCAAGAGCTCATGGCTCTCGTTCAGGAACAAGGATACAGCCAGGTAACCTGGCAAAAACAAAAATATACAAAATGGTATTTATATACAAATAATGCCCTCATTCAAACTGTGTCTACTTAAGAATGTCTTGGTATATTGAGACAATGAAGATACCAAATAACGTACCAACTCTCTTGTCCAGGGCCGTGCCTTGCTGAGCCAATTTAATGGCATGGATGTAGCTGAAGGAGGCCTCGTAACCCAGCATTTCACAGTAGATTGCCCTCACCATGAGCTCCTTCATCTGCCTCTAAAGTAGTTCACAACACATCAAGTAGCAAAACAGATCCCTCATAAGTAATCCATACATTCATGTAAAGTTTAACAAAATGACAGGAAAATATTCGACATATTAAAAACCAAACAGGAAAATACCAGTACCATGGACGTGTTGGGAGAAGACACCTGCTCTTTGATAGACAAAAGTTCACGTTGAATCAGTTTCTCTTCATCCTTGAGGGGGGAATCAAAGATAACAGTAAAGAAACCTGGAGTGTTTAATTGTCCATGGCTGAGAGGGACACTCTTTTGTGGACAGCACACTCTGTTTCAGCACAACCATATTGTTGTTCGATGCCCAAATAAAGAAAACTCACATGTTTCGATGTTAATTCAGTAATCCCTCTGATCAGGTTTCCTAGTTTTGACGTCGACGATAGTTTTCCCGGCTGTGAGTCTAAAGACAGAAGGCTCGGCAGCGCTGTCAGGGTCTTTTCAACAACATCACTCATTGTGACACCGAAGAGATGACCAGTTGAGCTGTTGTTTTATCGTACTTGGCCTTTTAATTCATGTTTCCATTGCAAGCTCGGTTTATTAGAAAAGGACAACATCTACGCCAACATTTTTTACGGTGTCCCAAGTTGCAAAATATAATTTTGACAGACCGGCCATTGTTTTGATTCAGCAGCGGCGGCAGCTTACTGATGATGTCACTTCCGCTTTCAATTGTAAAACTTTATTTAAGGTTTAGAAATGGAATAAACATTACCTCATCGATTTTATTTCTGCCTTAAATGTAATAAATATTTTGATATTTGATTCATAATCTATAGGTTTACCCATAACAAAACATACGGCTGTAACTACTTTGTTTAATTTCTTGATAATTTTATATTTCACTGTAGGCACATGGTGTAATGCAAAAAAAGGACTTATTTGTTTATACATATGCATTTATTGTTTTTTTTCTGTATATAACTCATTGTATAAAGACAAGACTTACACAAAAGCATACAATCATATTTAAAATCCAATTTATTGTTTTTGTATGTATTCATAACATTCCCTTAAATAACTGATATGTACATTCAACTTCAATAAAATAATTACAATAAATATGAAATCACAGCCATTAGATATCTCAATGAGAGGGAGTAAATTATGAGAGTTTAAACATATTTTCACATATTATGGAAGGGGTCCCTATTCAGGGGGGTATTTCATGTGGTGGAATGTGCACATAAAGAAAGTGATTTTTAGATCAGAAAACAAAAATAAAGAACCAGTTTTAGGCTTGAAAGAATAAAAAGAAAATATTTGACCACTTACCATTTACCTAAACCATAGTAGTATTGCCAGGTAAGTTACTTTGAAAACACTTCTTGGGGTGGTGATGCGTGTTATAGGATATCAAATGAGCTTATGGTCTTCCTGTGGGCAAAACAACATCCTACCATACCACTGTTATCTCACTCTATCCTAAACTGACATTGTACAAGTGTCAATATGTCAAGTGAAATATACATTTCACAACTATAGCCATTACCCTGAATACTGTGCGATTGTGCTAATCATACTATTCTGTATTATTCCACACGGTTGAATAACTTCCCAAGTCCTATACATGTATCTACCCTGGCCATAATATCACGTATATACAGCGCCCAGTGTCATTGTTTAGCATTATATACACACAACGGAACCACTATTCTCATGATTGTACTCAAGCAAACTTTGAGCATCTTTTCCCCAACAGCTCTCTCATTACTAAGCCTTCCTCGCAATCTCCATCTTCCTCCTCAGGCCCAGACCTGGAAACAAATAAGAAAATAAAAGTTACATTACAAATTACAATGCACAAAAGTGTCATAATAAAGCGTCACAAACAGAGCGTGGAAGACTGCCGTCCCCCTACCCTGAGGGTGTGGTCCCAGGAGCCCGTGCAGAAGGCGGTCCCGTCGGGGGACACCCGTAGGGTGCTGACCCGGTTCTCATGTCCAAACAGAATGGAGACCCTGGTTCCCTTCAGCACGTCCCACACGTTGATGGTGTAGTCGTTGTAGCCGGCGAACAGCAGCCTCCCTGAAACACACGCAGCGATCAAACACAGAGGAATGCTTTTCTGCCCTATGCACGCAGTAGGAACTCAATGAGCAGGTCTTATTTGTTATTTTATAATCTTATATAAAATCTCTTACCACTGAGAGAAAAGTCAACACTGGAGACACCAAAAATGATGCTTTCTTTGGAATAAATAGCGACCTCTCTGTCCGCTCTCAGGTCATACAGACGACACTGTGACACAAACACAAAGAGAGTCGTTCCAGTATAGCAGTCTAAATGTGTTGCCAGTAGCGTGACAGTAGCCAACTTCAGGAGCTTTGAGGTGAAATGAGGAGCGAAATGTGCATGTGTATGTGTGTATGTGTGTGTAGTAGTATAGTCGGTGATCACTTACTGTAGCATCGTCAGAGCCGGATGCAAACGCATCCCCACTGGGGTAGTACCTGTTGGAAGAAGAAGACATATTTAGCCTCCTTTTTCTTGTCATTTATGGTTAATGTAAATAATAATAATTTGTATATTTCGTATTTTGTGCATTGGATAATCTTCCTATTAAAAAGGGTACAATCTCTTGGAACAGAGTAATAATAATATTTTAATAATTTAATTATATTAATTTTAAATTAATTGTATGATTTAGATATAATTACCAATTGACTCATTCCAAAAATATGTATTTATATATTTTACTCTATATAGATTTCACACAAAACAGACACTCATGAAACCTTACCTTACACTATTGATGTCTGATTCATGAGTCTCAAAAGACTGGATGCATTGTCCTGAACGCATGTCCCAGACATTAGCCTTCTTATCACAGCCCTTTGAAAAGTACACATCAGAATGTTTTGAACTGCATACACATGTCACAGAGACAAGCAACAGCGCGTTAAAACAGTCCTCCTCACCCCTGAGACGAAGGTGTTTCCCGTCTCGGACGGGGCCAGGTCGAGACAGAGCACGTCAGCCGCGTGGCCATGGAAACTCTGCAACAGCTGGCCGCTCTCCACATCCCATAATGCACATGTTCCATCGCCACTGGATGTCAAAATCTGGTATACAAAGGTAAATACGTAGTAGCTGTTGAGAATGTGTCATATAATAACAATAATTTAAAGTGAGTATAACAGAAATCCATAATTAACTTCTAATTATGTTATTAAGGGTTAGCAAGGTGTGCATCAAGCATCAGAAAAGGAGGTTTACACAGGCAGGTTAGCTTTCGGTTTGGTCTGGTTTTGTGCCTTTTGGTTTTGTACTTTGGTTTTGGGTGTTGTGTTAAGTTCTATGTTGTGTTTACGCCCTACAACATCCGTACAGCACATGTTCCAGTCATCCCTCCACTACACTCACCACCCATTACAGGTTATATTGTTATATTATTCTTATCTTATTTCTACTAAATATCTTAAATTATCATTTAATAATTTTAATCCTGTGTGTGGACTCCAGTCTTTGTTGAGCCAGGTCCTCACAGTGCTTACTGATAGCGTGTGGGACTGAAGCAGGACCACCTACACATGCAGAGGGCCGGGTCAGACCACTGCCCTCCAGGCCTGAGTCTGAGTCAGAGACTTTGAGACATTTATTAATATACTTTTTAGCTTTATCCTGAAAGAAGGTCTGTAATGTGTGCATCCCTCTGTGATCTTTTATGGGTATTTTACATTTTTAGTTCCTGTTGTCCATCACTTTAATGCTTTGCTTCTTTTATTTGGAAAGTCCTAAAACAACAGCGATATTTAAATACAAGTTACAATAGAATGCTGTGAATCAAAGGCTTCTTTGCATTTTGTTAAGTCTATACAATTATTATGTTAAGTCTATTTAATTATTCTGTGATCAATTGCTTATGTTGCCCTTGCTTGGCTGGTCGTTCACAGGCTGATCCTCAACCTTCCAGAAAACATATAAACAGCTACTTGATGAGCCATGATAAGATCTTAAAACAGCGAGATCCGTTAACCTGTACTCCTACATGGTAGGCCATCGTAGGCTGGTGAGGCCTGGTCGTGTTAACGGTCTACTCCATCATTCCACTGGACTTGAGTATCCTAGCTGGTCTCACCTGCATGTCCTAGCTGGTCTCACCTGCATGTCCTAGCTGGTCTCACCTGCATGTCCTAGCTGGTCTCACCTGCATGTTAGCTGGTCTCACCTGCATGTTAGCTGGTCTCACCTGCATGTCCTAGCTGGTGTCACCTGCATGTTAGCTGGTCTCACCTGCATGTTAGCTGGTCTCACCTGCATGTCCTAGCTGGTCTCACCTGCATGTTAGCTGGTCTCACCTGCATGTCCGAGTTGGTAAAGCTGCAGGCAGACAGGTAGTTTGTGTGCATGGCGACAGACTTCTTTTTGGCGGCCAGGTTCTCGTTCTTGTCCAGGGACAGGGGGTACACGGAGCATTTGTTGTCCAGGCCGCTGTTCAACGACACACTGGTTTAGCATTACAGTAGGGGGACCTGATCAAATTAATATGCATGTATTATAATCAGGGAGGAGGTTTGTGAGATTAGGGTGAAACACTGACCCACATGCGACTGCACAGCCAGAGGGAGCGTAGGCGCAGGCCATTACCCAGGTGCAAGGCATCGTCACGGCGTGCTCCTGAAAACACAATGCATTCATTAATTTGGGAAAATATTATATTTATGCAAATCCGTTGATTATGCATAACAATGACAATACCTTGTTGGTGGTGAACGCATCCCATACAATGACCTTCCCATCCTATAACAACAAATAGAAGATTTTGATTATTGGCAACATCACAACAGAGTATCCGCTTGTTTAAGAACGGGGGATTGAATCGTCCGGATAAGTTTGGATATGGGTTCTAGCTCATCATTTTGCACAAGCTGAGGGAGGACTTCCCCACCTGCGAAGAGCTGACAATCCGTCTTTTGTCCTTGCACCAGTCCATGCACAGAACTTTGTTGCCATGGCCCTTCAGAGTTCTCCGAGTCTTCATGATGAACTGGCCCAGCCCGTCCACCTTCTCTGCCACTTGATGTACTGTAAACACAGAGCATACCGACGTCAGACTGCTTCATGTCATTAGGGAATTAAACCGGATCCTGCTGATTAATAAATTATACATAAGGTATTAACCAAAGTAGGCATAAGCCCTATGATTCATTTTAGAGTTGATTAATTTTTAAGCTCCATCACATCGCCAAATAGCATTCGGCATTTCATGTAGCTTCCATGATGAGGAACGGAACAGGTCTGTTATCGCAGCTGAGGTCTGCCATCGTATTAACCACTGTACAAAAAAAACGTAAGCGACCCCGCATATTCATTAGTAAATAACACTATCATTTCCCGACAACACACTTGGACACAAAGATGAATCGGGCCTATGAAATCTCACACTCACAT
Organism: Brosme brosme; assembly: GCA_900302425.1. NCBI lineage: Eukaryota > Metazoa > Chordata > Actinopteri > Gadiformes > Lotidae > Brosme > Brosme brosme. Next base: position 14,291 of record OMKX01040593.1, read on the forward strand.
TCGACATCATGCAGCTTTGCCCTTTCCTCTTCGAGCTTCGACTTCAGCGTCTCCGACTCTGTTTTGAGGTTGGAGAGGGTCTCGGTGGGTTGAACCTCCTGTGTCGCCATTTCAGGGATGACAGGGGATCTCATATATTTTGGTTCTAGGAGCAGCGATGGGAAGCAAAAAGGAAGACCAGGCTCACAGCTGATGCTGCTGTCGTGACGTCACATGGAAAAAGATACTCGTCCAGTTTCCAGGGGAGGAGATTCTGTGATGATGCTCAGCAGGCTGCATCCTGTATCCTTACCTCAACCAAGTCTGAGCCGAACCGTGTAAACACGACTTACAAATCAAGGTTCAATCCGAACGCTAACAATAATACGACCACTATTACTAATAATACTAATAATAGCCTTATAATAATCGAATTAGAATAATAATAATACAAATAATTATAAGATGAAGAATAGTCATCATACATTAATAAAATACCAAAGTTTGGCTTCATGAAAATAATTTATTTAAAATAGCTTACAGTTCAAATAGATTAGAAACAGTAACAATATTAAAGTGCTGTACATTTTTCGAGGCATCTTTGGGAATTGTGTCAACTCACATTGGGACAAATCAA
>OMKX01040749.1:3640-14085 GCA_900302425.1 Brosme brosme
GTTTATTATTGTAAACTATAACTATGTGTTTTTTTCTGTAGCTTGTACTTCCTCAAAGTCAAAAGCAGGGACCGTCCCAATAATGTGAGGGGCCTGACTTAAACACCTGAGTGAACACTAACTGGCTACTTAGCTGGGAGGTGTAATAGATTCCAGCCGTTTGAAGGAATACAAGGAAATATTTTTTTACATCATTTTCTGATGTTTAAGTTAATGCACACCTTGACAACCCTTAATAAATAATTAGAAGTAATTTATGGATTTCTGTTGTCCACCACTTCAACACAAACCTACTGAGAGACACTTGGTCCAAATATGACGGTTGAGTGTTCTCTGTGATATTGTTATGACGTTATGATTTGCCCTCATCCCAGAGCAACGGCGATCTAAGCCAGTCCATCACGGACCATCTCGATTGGTTGAACCATCTGTCCGAGCGCGTGGAGACTCTCCAGATGAACACAACCATCTTTGCACAGGTAACAAACAGGTCGCAGTCCTTTAGGTGGGAACCCAAAATGAAAGTCGTTGTTGTTGAATTTGATCCAGAGAGTAAATCATATTTTACTATTCATTTTTGAGAGACTTTTTATCCGAAGCGACTTACAGTGAATTAATATACAAGTAATGAAGGCGCAGGTATGGAGAGGTTAGGGCATCTTGCTGAAGGATGTCTACAGGTAGGCTGTGGGCATTTGGGATCGAACCTCAAACCCTTCGGCTGTGAGTCCACTCCTACTATTGCATACACTCCTTCTATTGACTACACTATTCTTACCCCAAATGAATAAAAAAAAACAATGTGTATGGTCTCTGAGAAGCGACATCAAAGATCGTCGCAGATCTTCGTATACGCGCAGGACGCAGAAGTTGGATTTGGGTTTTACTCAGTATGGCATTCAGGGGTGTTCAGTCGGGTTGCAGTAGCTCAGGATTCCCTCTCACAACTGGTGGGTTGCCAGTTCCATCCTTGGGTTACTCCTGGCTGAAGTGGCGAGGTGTTCTTGAAACCCAACCCCTAACTGCTCCCAGTGAGCTTGTCATTGCCTTGCATGGTTGTACATGTCGATGTAGGTGTTTGCGAATGCGTAATGGATTAGCGTGGCTGTTAAAGGCTGAAACATGCAGTCCATGTGTATATGAGTTGGTTCTAGTGAAATACTTGACCGGCTGCAGCTCTGGCAGAGAGCTTGTTACAGGAGTGGTTGGGGGGTTTCACATACAACAAATACTATATGTTCAACCCCCAAAAACATTCAGTCGGCCAATCAGCGAACCGTACGGTTTTAAAATGTTCTACAATGGATTCATTAATATAATAGTATCCACGCGCCTCTCTTAGCCTGTTAGTCGTACACTATAACACGATGAATCTGTGCTGCTATAGTCCTGGTCTCGCAAACAACGATCTGATCCTTCTCCAGATGAATCCAAAGCCTCGCGCGTGGGGAGGGAAGCCTGGATCCAGGCAGCACCCCCACAGGGGGCGTAACCATCTGACGGACGACGCCCAATCAGAGATGGGCTGGCCGACCATGCGCGGGCGCCGTGACAGTGACGCTGCCTCTGAGATGTCGTGTTCCTGGTAAACTGATTTTGGACGCCATGTTGAAAGTTAAAAGATGATCGAGACATTTGTGTCTGTTGTCTAAGTTCATAATAAATTGTGTCAAACATTTTTACGTGCCAATGCAATGGTTTGTGTTTTTTTTACTTTCTGTTTTTTGTTTGTTAGCTTTTTTTGTAATGTTCCAACCTTTGTTGTGATAGTTTTATGGATACTTTTATAGATACATTGCTGGATGGTGCAGATTGTGTTATGTACATTTTGGAGTTTATGAAGGTTATGAAGGTATCAACCAATAGGTTAAAAACTCAATGTTTGACTGCATTTCATCCGGTTTTGGAGTTAATAAATGTTTAAAAAAGAGGGGAACACAATTTTGTGTTGAAGCATGTTTAAAATGAATGTAAATGTATTCGAGCATATTTAAAATGAATGTATTTGTATTGGCCTACATTGAATTTGTATTTGTCTATTGACATTTTGAGGATTAACATTTTTATATCCAAAATTTAAAAAAAAGGAAGATGTAATGATAAGAAAGAAAGAAACCAAATTGTACCTGTAGGGGTCGCTAGGTTTCCAACATGATGTTGTTACTGTCGGACACGCCATTATAAATAAAGCTACAGCAGCACGCTGACACTTCTAGGAGAGGCAATTGTTTTTCTAGAAGTATCGTCGCATAGTCTTGTATCACTGAGTTAATACGCACTTATAGTGAACATTTATCCTTTTTAATAACTTATTTGTCACATATATCGACTAAAAACCCCAAATCAAAATGGCAGAAAGCGACTGGGACACCGTGACGGTCTTGAGGAAGAAAGGTCCGACGGCTGCCCAGGCCAAATCCAAGCAGGTAAAACGTAATATTTAACACACAAAATATCTCGGAAGGACGGATAGCTGGCTCTCAATATGTTGTCTATTTTGAGATCAGCCAGATATACACATCAAAACCTAACAAAACTATTTAGACGACAGGGATGTTATTCTGCGTGTGCTCTACGGTTCTGTCGGGCTGTGATCAGCCATCTCATAACCACGCTTTGTTAAGAGTTTTAAAGAACGGAAATCAGTGTAACCTTATTATTCCATCTAATAACCTACACCGTGGGCATGCGTGAGTATGTTGTCTAACGTTATATTGTTGGTCGAACGGGCCTAAAACAGTAGTACAATAATATCCTATAGTCTACCCCCATAAATAGCAAACAGGTTAGCCCAGCAGGACTACACAGTAGGGCATGCGTGACTTAAAACACATGCGTTTAGCCCTTCAGCTCAAACAATACAATGGCATCCAACTGTTATGCTACCAGAAACCTTTCTCTTCACCTTTGTTTTGTACAGTGGTGAAAGATGGTAAACATTGCAAAGCAATTCAATATGGTAGAAGAGGTGTGCAAAAAGTGTAGAGGTGTGACGAAATATGACTGAGTGTGAAGACTTAAGATTATACGTTTTGTTAAAAAGGTCTATAGTGATGGCTTGTTTACTACGCAGATGTAATGTTTTGCTTCAGTGAAGCTCATGGGAGATCGACGTTCACGGCGAATGATGACTCATTGAAACAAGTTTTGATCTTGCAGGGTGACATGTTTCAAGTTTGTACTTGCCCATGCTCTTTCTAGGCCATCAATGCTGCTCAGAGACGTGGGGAGGACCTGGAGACTACCAAGAAATGTAAGTTGTTGTTTAAAACATCCTGCCAAGCTTGGCATCTGTTCCATACATATTATTTCAGCTAAGCTACCATCCATGTTATCACAACATCTCAAATGACCAACCAGTTGCCTTCATGTTTGTATTTGACCCGACATAATCTGACAAAGATCCAAAGGTGATCGAAATGTTTAAATTTAATTTATGGGTATAAAAATGAACACTGTTGGAGCGATATGGTGTGCAGACTCTACTCCAGGGGTCGGCAACCTATGGCACACGTGCCACAATGGGCACGCGAAGCCAAGCTAAGGGATCGCAGTAAATCTGTAAGATTGAATACATTTTCTTTTGTGCCCTGGTCATTTTAATACATTTGAACACAGATGATAAGTGTGTGTGTGTGTGTCTGTGTGTGCGCGCGCAGACTTTTGGCATTGGCACTCTAGACGGGGAGATGAGTAGCCGCAGTAACGTAATAAATGAATGCATATTATGAAAATCGTAACGGCCACGAGGGTCTGTGATTTATTTTTAAACATTGTAAAGTGGCACGGGACATCCAAAAGATGGTCGACCCCTGCTCTACTCTTTGCAGAACAGCATAACCAACATATTTACATTAAGCCATTTAGCCGACACCTTATTCCAATGCAATTTGTAAATAAGGCTAGGAACAATCAAAAGGGACTTTTGATTGTATGCAAGGGTTGCGGGACCTAGTTAACGCACAACAACAGCCACTGGAGTGCAGAGTAGAGGCGCACAAACGTTTGCCGCATGATCATAAATTCTGCTGACACGATACCACCGTGACACCCGTCAGCATCGTCTCTCTCTTCCCCACAGGGTCGGCGGGCCAGAACAAGCAGCACCTGGTGACCAGGAACACGGCCAAGCTGGACCGCGAGACAGAGGAGCTCCACCACCAGAGGGTCTCTCTGGAGGTGGGCAAGGTGATCCAGCTGGGCCGGCAGAACAATGGCCTGACCCAGAAGGACCTGGCCACCGTGAGTACCACACAGGCTGTAGGAACACAAACAAAACATGGGGAAGAGGATAGGGATGCACTGGATACATTTGTTTTTGTGTGGTGTGATCTGCATACCACTGATTAAAACGAATGTTGTCAAGGCCATCGTTGTAGTTGATGGTTATAAGTTTGTTGTTTTCTTGCTTTTGGAAAACTCTTCCAACTGCCAATGCCCTGGAGGATGCCGTCATTTTAATATACAATTCGTCTTTAGATGCACGGCAATGGGCCTACGCTAGCATGATGGCTGAATGGTAAAAACAATGTTGCGGACTGCGCTATCGGTAACTGTTCCGAAGTAGCAGTTACAAAGAAACTGTGTAAAGAGTTAGTCATCTTCCGGGTCCACCACCGGCATCGTTTCGCCTACAAGTTACATTTGGAATACTGCCCTATAGTAGTCTCACAAAGCAGACAAGCTCAAATCTGGATGAACAGGGCGTTTGCACTGTCTTTCGCTTCATAGTTGTTTCAACCAATCATGTTGCTGGAGGCGCTGCTCTGTAATTGCCTAATAGGCTAACAGCGAACGCAAACTAGAAAGTGTCTTATAAAGAAATCAACACTGTGTAGACCGGCCACTGTAGAAATACCCTTATTAAAATCTGCTTCTGAAAGCTTCATCCACTCGCGCAAATGAGTTTCTCTTCGGTAGAATATCTCCTTTTCGAAACTGAAACGGGTCATAACTCCGTCTGTCTCAGTTTCTGGTTTCCGGCCCAGGGTCTGCCGTCTCGGCCCAGTAGTCCTGCTATCACATAGGACTGCTGGATCCGAGATGAACCCTATAGTGACAAGTGGGAGTGTCCACCCAGATGTGTGCATAAACAAACCGACTAACCTACCATGTGTGCCTGTAGCAACAGGTAGTCTAATCTAGCCCACCACACCTGGGTGAACACTCCCATGTGTTGAAATGGCTTGTATAGTCAACAACACGGCTATCCCTTTAATCCGAAGCGACGTGTAGGGAATTCATGTTGTCAAGGAGCAGTTTGGACATCTTGCTCAAGTATGCCTACAGGTAGGCTGCAGACATTGGAAATCAATCCCAGATACAAAGATAAGTAGGTTGTATTTAAGAATGTACAAAATGTTGTTTGTTGTTTGCCCTTCCCACGGTTAACATTTGCGCTGTGTGTTCCATTCCTGGTTGCGATTTAGTCCTATATTTGAACTGCACTGTGTTATTGTGCTACAAAAAACAGACACACACAGATTGCCTAACTGCATTCCATCAACTTAATCGGAGCTATTGGCAGACTATGTAAACAGGCCCTTTGGAAAGTGTAACTCTTGCACAATTCTGCAGTGAACCGCAATTCGGTGCATATTTATGGTGCTATAAACTCTCCAAAACAACACACTAAAACTAGAGAGTGGCACAGAAGAAATGTGAGTGACAAGATGACGATAATTTCTCTTTTTTTATCATGGAATTGTTACGACGATAGGGAAATGTACATATTTGGAAGGAAATGTGAAACCATTGATATTGTTTAGATGAAAATGACGTGGTTTATTTTTCTTCCTCAGAAAATAAACGAGAAACCACAGATCATTGCGGACTATGAATGCGGGAAAGCGATTCCCAACAACCAGGTCATGGGCAAGATCGAGAGGGCAATCGGTAAGGTCACTCTGTCCCTCCACGACACACGGAGCATGTGCATGGCGGGCTAAAGACGCATTTTCTGTAGCTCCCGCCCGCACACGGTTTGGTTTGACGCGGACGTGTGTTTCATCACAGAGGCGTGGAACCCACGAAAGTTTTAAATTACTTGGAAATTTCTAAATATAAGCTTTTTTATATGCAGCTCTTTTCTTACCTTTGACCTTTGACCATTGACCCGTGACCCTCCACACGTTTCTCCGCTGCAGGCCTGAAGCTGCGGGGCAGGGAGATCGGGCTGCCGGTCGACCCGCCAAACCCCAAGAAGAAATGAGCAAAAGCCTCGGAAATCAGCCCTGCCGTCCCATCTTTGAGGACCTACAGGAGGCCACCCAGCCCTGGTGTCCTGCCTCCTGTCGGGGCTGATCGGACCAGCGTCCCGGAGCCCCCGCCCGGAACCTGGCACCCCACCGCAGTACAACAACCCGCATCCCGGCTCACCCACTACAATGACTTCTACTTTCGACCAGCATAAGCGAATGATTCGGCGCTTATTCTGAACGTTACCGTTTAAAAGGCTGATCCGCCGCCGTGTGTTTTCTTACTGCTTGCTTTATGCTTTGGCATGATGATAAACGAGTATGACTTTGGTTGTTTTTAAGTTGTTGTTTTTTGTCATGGCCAATTGCATTGATTTCAGTAACCGGAACGGTCTGAATCGAACTTCAATTTGCTTGATTTTATACTTTTTATTTGAGGTATTAGATGAACTTCATGTTGAGCATGATGCTGTGCTTAATTGTGGTTCAAATAAAGTTTGGCAAATTGGGAAATCATCACCTGTGTTTAAAGTTTGTCTAAGCCACATTTGGTTAAAAAGGTTGAATGGAAATGTAGCACCTTTACCTTTTAATAAGAAGGCCACAATCCCCGTTCACATTATCTGGATGTAAGTGTTTGTATATGGCTGGAGTTCATTGGCCGAGCAATTAAAAAAGGTGTGTTACCTTAATCAATTGTGATGTCATTGTCAACAACAGTCAGAGGATTCTGCAACAACTGTGGCATACCACTGTTAAGGTGTAACTACATGCATTTTGACGTGCAAGTAAAATGCCTGATCAGGTGGAATAGCAGCCTTCCGTTGAAGAGTCCCTTAAGCCTGAGTTGTTACGTTGACTAAACTTCACATTGATTTTCAATTCATTTCAAACAACTTTATTGATCCCAAAAGGTTTTGATTTTGAAATGGATTGCCATGATCAACGTCAAACTTAGAGCTAAAATGGTACCACTTTAACTTTGAATAATTATCATTGCGATCACTCAATTCTTCTGTTGACCAAATGTGTAGTTGTCCTATCTAGCCACTAGGTGTCATTGTCGTACCGTAAATATCCAAGTACACAATTTTAGGTCGGATATCAATTTATTTTTAAAAAGCTGAGTTTTACTGAGTATTTGTTTAAGGCAAATTAAAAAAGAAAAAAAAGATTTGACCGTGAGTGTTGTAAAGGATTGGAGAGCCTAGTCGTGAATTGGTCGTACGCGGTCGCGGCTCTAGGTCCTGTACAAAGACAGACTCTGCTCTACCTTTTGCATCGATGGCCTATAACCAGCAGATGGCGCACTATGACTTATTCAGTGAATCAAGCCCCGAGAACGTCCAGGCTATGCCTGAGAAGAAGACGTGTGTTGATCTGATTGTTGTATTTCAAGAGGTTGTGTAGGTTGCTGCTTGGTACTAGTTAAACTAAGCCCAGTAGAAGCGTTTGAAAAAAATATAAACAAATGCGAAATTGTGTTTTGAGCGTACTACGCAAACAAAGCTAAGTTTCTGGAATAATTTATGGTTGATCCACAATGTATTTTCTTTGTATGTGTTTCTGTGTCTTGAGAGAAAAATAGAAATGGTTTGTGCGTGTGAGCGTGTTTCTGTTTGTGTGTGCCCGTGTGCCCACGTTTAATAAAGAGAAACATAAAATGTTTCTCGTGTGACTGACTTCGTGTTATTCCCAGGAATGCTATTTTATTGGTCAAACCGCCACCATGGCAACAAGGCTCCACCTATGATGGGACAGAAATCCAGTGGTTTTGAAGCAATGATGTGAAGCAGAAAGTTAGACGGGAGGAGTCGGACACCCGTCTGGAGCCAGTGGCCCCCCCACCTATCTCCACCCACATAGACACAACCACAACCACCCTCTCTGTATCATTTACTACTAGGGCTGGGCGATATGGAAAATGTATTACCATGGTAATTATGGGGATTTTTTTTACAGGATTTAAATAAATATCACGATATGCTTATGCATTCCAAATGCATTGTAAATGGTCTAAGTGAGGGTCATTACATTGAAGTATGTTAAAAAAAAAAAAAGGATATCAAACTAAAACTAAGGTTCCTTTTTCACTGGCATTCATAGCCTCATATTATCATTTTAAGTGCATATATTGTCATTGTAATCAATGTAGACTATAAAACTGGGTATCACTGGGAATTATTACACAGCCTATTTACTAGTTGATTTATTCCAAGTCCTACTTTTGATTACGTACAAAACTCGTATTTGCTAGGATAAAGGTAAATCTAAAGGAAATACCTACAGGTGTTGTCTGTTTTGCACAAAATATGCACATTTGTTCAACTGAAGCCTTTTTTCAAAAGGATTACCCCCTGCTGCTTGAAGCAGGTGATTTTGATGTTGTTGGCTATTATAGGGTTTGCAATGTAATCACAAATAGGGTATAGATTAGAAAATACGGAAGAAAAACATCAAGGACATGGATCTTGTCTGTCTTCTGAAGTAAAATCTATTCTGTCTATTTATACCACACAATGGACTGGGCTAATCGTTTGCATTTATATTCCCAATAAGTGGTTACTAACTCATGGAGATCAAATTTGTAACCACTGAAGCATATCACATATTGATCCGCGAACCGAATCATTAGGAAGAACAAAGCCATTGTTTAGATTTGTTATCAGTAGGGTTTGGGGATAAATTTATTCATTTAAGAATTCCGATTGCTATCTTCTTCCAAAAGTCTATTTTATTTATTTATTTATTTTCCTTTTTTCTTTTGTGTTAGGTTTCCATTTTTGTGTTAACATTATGCAATCAGTTGATATCACTTTTAAAATATAAAAAACAATATATTCTTATACACACTTTACTCTGCCTTTCTTAGCGCACAGCAGGCTGGAGTAAATCCTGAAATTAGCACCCCTATGTAATAGAGAATCGCTTTGAATTGAGAATCGATTTTTAATCAAATCGTGACCCCAAGAATCGCAATTGAATTAAATCGTGAGATACCGATAGATTCACACCCCTAGTTACAGTAACGTATCGTATTCTCAAACAAACACAGGAACACAGATGTAATTGTGAGAAAATATATGCAGTTTATTGATGATGGTGAGGCTCAACCAAGTAAATGTCCTCATGTACTGAATGACATGACAATGGCATTTCATCTCAACACAACATACGCCATGAATAACCAGCATGTGGACTTTTTTTTGTTTTTACAATTGTGGCAGCACGAATCTTTGTTCTTTAATTAAGTAATTAATGAATTAAGCAATACTTCTTGCAAGCCCATCTTAGGCGAGGGAGCTAAGAGTGACAAACATAACTGCCCTGGCCAACTGCTGCAAAAAGAAATTAAAAACAAACATTACGTCAAGTTTTAACAAACGATGTTCCAGTGACTACTACAGGACAACAAATGATACGTCATAAATATTAACAGTTACTGCTGCTACATCCACAGTTTAGTTTTCTTTTACTTTTAAGACCTGCTTGGGCTAACTCTTATTCAAATCATCTACAAATGTCTGTACAAAGTTCTGCCTTTATTTCCAGAACACAGTGTGAAAGTCCAGTTTCACAAATATATATATCTGTCAAGTAAAGAAACGAATATAAACACGTACATATCGGTTTGCAGTCACTGTAACATATACAGAGAACAAAAAGGCACTGGGACTCAAGTTATAAAAACAAACAAAGTATTGTGAGGACTAACAACACTGTCATCCTATTTACGAAGGACACAAATATTGTTTTAGCAAATCAAATATTGAGTGGGATTGGGCTAATATGTACTGACATTGACATGTTTTTTCCAATTAGGACTGACCTTTATTTATTGCAAGGAAGTGACCAGTAATTGTCAAGCAGTTTGGTGAATTTTCAATTCGACTAAGCTTGTGTAGTTTGGTGTTTATTTGCTTGATGTGCCTGACCAATTAAAGTACAGTTCTATCAGACAACTGAAAAGGCCTTACTGTAATAAAACATTTCAAATAAAAAAGAAAACTTTAGCTGAGCTGGATAGCGTATTAAAAAATTGAATACGTAAAATGTTACATGTTATAACGTTGTGTTGGTGGTACCATATGGTTGCTAGTTGATGAATACAAATACAGTGTCCGCGAATCTGACCGAACGTCTGTTGGCCTGATTGCTACGACTCCATATGGCAACACTCAATTAGACGGGTTGTGTTCAACATTGTTACGGCCGAGTCTTTCACTCAACTCGTCCCGTTGGCTGCGC
>OMKX01040752.1:1366-22083 GCA_900302425.1 Brosme brosme
CACACACTCTCACACACACACACACACACACACACACACACACACACACACACACACACACACACACACACACACACACACAAAGTACACAAACTGGTAACAAAAACAGCACTTTAATGCTTTAAAGTTTAAAGGGACTTTGATTTAGATAACGTGTGCTTATGAGCAGTATTATGTTTTTTCACTAAGTGGATGAAACATCACATTTTATATTGTTTTCCTGTTGATTTGGTCCACATACTAAAGATGTGGATATGATATGATGTGTCTTACTGTTTATCAATGTTGGTCTGTTTTGTAAAGTTGTAAAGTACAGTGTTTTTCTTATAAACTATGAATTAAAGTGCGTCCGCCTTGATTTTTAAGTGTGAAAGAAATATTTTTTTCATCATATTCTCATATTAGGGTCAGTATTTTCAATCAGGTTTAAATTAATTAAATGCTGCTATATATTGTGTATCTATATTGACTTATTTTTGTATGATGTTTACTTTACTCGACACATACAATGGTGCTGTAATAAAATAACAAATACATCCATGAAACCAACCCGGCCGTACGCTCGGAGCTCTATTACCTTGTCTGCCGCATTTTCTGTCCATCCCGGAAGTACTGACGTGTTCACAGTAGCCAGCTTGAGAGTTAGCTTGTTAGTTAGCTAGTTAGGTCGAGCCGGGGAGTGACACAGCTGCCACATCAGGTAAGTGTCTTGCAAAATAAATACAAATCAGTCCTGAATTAAAAAGATAGATTTGTTATATATAAGAAAAGGTAGTTATTGAATAGCAAAACATCCAATACATTATCTTAATGTGGCGATACGATAGCAGAGTTATTTCTCAATGATAGCTTGCTTAGCTGCTGTTGCTAGCCAAGTGCAGTATCTCCGGAAGTGAGTTGTCAAATTCACGAAACCTATGCTGGTAGTTGTAGTTTAAATTCTTAGATATGCGATGAGTAACAATTGGGAGAATAATACAATGTACTACACGAAGGGAAGTTCCGGTTTCAACGCGTATCACAGTGGATTGTGGAAAATGTAGTGTTACGTTAAGAAACGCACGTACGTGGTTTAAGAACTTCAGCTACAAATGAACTACACAACCCATACATAGTATTCGGGAATGGGTACTTTCTACTACTAGATGGCTAGCTATATTCAACTAGCTTTTTACCCATCGGTATTAACTTAATAATATCACTAACGGCTCAACTAAAATGATGACAACATTACTCGTTATATTACTTATTTACAGATGTGTTGTTAACGCTAGCTGAATTAATTTAGCTTGCTGGGATGTCTGCTGGTTTTCTGTTTGAGTAGCAGGCTAGTTATCGAGCTATTGTGAAAATGCCCCTAAAACCCTCCTCGGGTATTACTAAATAACCCATTCATTTTAACACTATAATAACCACTAGGACAGATCTTTCCACAAACCCAGCTCTCCCCCGTTTCCCTCCCCATTAAAGCTACCCTAGGTCCCTACATACCACATAGCATTAACGACCTTTTGGTTATCAAGCCGAGGAATTAATGCTGCTAGTGTAGAACTACAACATGTAGTCTTGATCACAATTGTTCTACTTAAATTACTGATATGGATTTTATTAGCCAATTTACCATCTTCCAATATCATGTGTAAAATCATGTAGTAGAATCTTGTAGGCCCATTTCCCACATAATCCAAGTAGATACGGAGATAATGTTGCCATTTTCTAACTTCACGTTAATATTTGAAACAACCAACTTCAGGTGCATAACAAAATACTAACAATTAGTATAATTGAGTTTCCTCTCACACATTAGCAATACTGTGCTATTTAAACAGTATTAATTTGACAGCAGTTAAATGTCTTATTTGTTATATATCTTTATATTTATTTATATATATTTATTTATATATATATGCTTAAAACTGATGCCTATGACGGAAATGTTTAAGTTGGGGTTACGCAAACCACAGTGCTTGTAAATGCATGCAATTTGCTTTCACTATTATGTGTTGGTCAGACTGGTGTAAATGGTGTAAATACTAGAGATGTAATGTGTACATGTGTTGGGTCTTCCTTTACAGACAGAATGTCAGAAGGGGACAGTGTTGGGGAATCAATCCATGGGAGGCCGTCAACAATCGCTGCCTTTTTCACCCGTCTAGGACAGGTAACGTGGGCCTACCGGGACCCATTTCATTGACACCTGTCCATCAATAGAGTCTTTGTTGAGTCTATGTTGGAAAACTGATCTGATGCTTGACATTTTGTTTACACAAAAACATGTTTAAAACATTGCTTTGCAAGAATGGCTTATAATTGTGAAGAATAAGAGATTGTTTTGAATGTTGGAGAATCTCTTTTTATGGGTTTCTGATACGTCTGAACTGATAGAACTGGAACTAATGCAAATAGTCTGCAAAAGCAATGGGGTCCATTGAGGAAGAACCTGATTCACTGGAGACGCATCATATGTTAACCAAATATAGTAAATTCTTGGGAAGCCTGAATATCGTTACAATTTTACAATACGTATTGTAAATAGGATGTTGTGATAACAATCAAACAACTTTAATGTCATGATCTTTTCAAATGTGTAATACTTCTTCCTCTATTTTTGCTCCTCCAGATCTACCAGTCATGGCTAGACAAGTCAACTCCTTTCTATATAGGGCGATGGGCAGGGACTCTCCTTCTGACGGCTGTCTACATGATCAGAGTGTACATATTGCAGGTAACCCTTGATGCTTCCGAGCTGGTTTGTTTGCCACTCCTGACAAAATGTGGTCAGCCTTGTAGGTTCCTTGGTGTAGCTGGCACTGTTATGGTTACTATAAACTTACAACAACATTAGCTCAATGATCTTGCCTCGTAGAATGCAGGTCTAACAAGCACTGCAGGACTGGGTCGCACTAGTAGTACTACTGGTCTGTACAACCTATTGAGATAGCCACTACAATATGCTGTGTTTTAACAAAGAGAAAGTAATCAAGTAATTCCTGTTCCCAGTGCTTTGCTTGATCTTGGCTGTGTGGTAATTCAAGTTCTGTTCCTTTGCTGCTTTTCAGGGTTGGTATATAGTAACATACGCTTTGGGTATATACCATCTAAACCTGTTCATCGCCTTTCTATCACCGAAGGTGGATCCTTCTATGCTTGACGAAGGTAGGCCCAATTACACAATGACAGATCCACTGGTTGTAATGAGGATGTGAAGTGACAGACATTTCCGATACAATACGAATTAATCTAAAAATCATTTCTGTATGTATTCATTCACATATTGGTGATGTGGTTTCATACGTACAACACAGCGTGAAGGGAATGCAAATAAAGCACATGTCTTCATATATCATACTACCCATTAAATCTTATTTGAAGTAACTTTCACTCTCACAAACTATTTAAAATACACTTTTTGATAGTATAGTTGTTGTGAGCTTTGGTAGAATCTACTTTAACTGAAAGTACAAATCTCAATACTTTGCCTTCAAATTCTGTCTACACTGTAAAGTCTAGGGCTCTTTTACAGATGTTACTATTACTGGTTAAATTGGACCATGTTCTTGCACAACCGTATCGTCTGTCCTGCAAATTTACCACATCTATTGACTTTTACTGATTGTCAACCCTAATGGAAACCAGTCAGAACAGTCCTGTTGCACTGTAGAATCCATCCTCCCATCCAAATTGGCCATCCTATTTTTTAAGCTTGTTTAAGGACAGTAACATTGGCTGAGGGCAAGACCAGGTGTTCTTGTGAGCAGGAGGAAAGTGTCATTAGCCGGTTGGGAATAAGAAAATCCTAGATTTACCACATCCTTATCCCTGAATTACAGCTGACGATTTCTATCAGGGTTTGATTTGCTTTTCCCTTGAGCGTGAAGCGTGTTTTGAATAACCACTGAGTGGACGTGTTTAACCTGGTCTCACCTGCAGATGAGGGACCATCCCTTCCCACCAAGCAGAACGAGGAGTTCCGCCCTTTCATCAGGAGGTTGCCCGAATTCAAATTCTGGTAAGAGCCCACCCGAGAGCCCGGCCGCCGATCGACACCCATGGGTGAACCGATTTCAAATGAAGCTCTTCACGTGGTGTTTTGTGGAACTAGGGTGGTTTCACACAGAGGAAATGTTTGTGTGTGTGTGTGTCTGTGATACATGCGTCCTGCGCAGACTTTGGTAATCGAGTTTTAATGCATGACATAACAACTTTATACCTGGCGGTAGCTTTTAAAGCATTTTAAACCAGCATTTTTGTGCTGTGTCACAGGTTTCATTTTTGACCGTTTAGATTTTGTGTCAAGATGCAAAACCACCCCCCTGATCCTAGATTAGGTTAGGAAGTCCACTTCAGATCAGGGATCAGATCATCAGTTTGCATGTGGTTTGAATGGGTGGATCTTGTTTCCTCCTACCACAAACTATTTTAAAGTTGTTTGTTGCATTTTAATGGAATTTATCATCACTACCACTGCTTTCTCTAATCACTAACATGTTGCATCTCAAAATATGAAAAGCAAAGATTTGCTTATTACTGGGATGGGCCACATTCTTACTTGTGTAGAATTCTTCCCAGGTCAAGTAAGTATGTTCCCATCCATCTGTTTGGTTTACCTTTCTCCGGGACCCATTATGTTCAACCCTTTAGGCTACTTTTAACTCCTAGGAAAACCTTTCCCATCTGTAGCTTGACTTTAAAGAACCTAATGCTCCAAGCAAAACCTGTCAGGGCTTTCCAATGCTAAAGTTGCCTATTAGTGTCACCAATATGATTGTATACATGCCGATATCATGTAGACTACAACAAATCTAGTTTATCTGCAAAGTAGACTAATATTAGGTCTGTTTGTGTGCAATGTCATGTGATACCCAGTAAGCCTTGGATTCACATGAACATTTTCTCTACATTTGTTTAACTTTGTGTTAATATAATTTTGTCCAAGGGCAAACTAAGCACAACCATGAACAAATTCTGATCATATAAGACAGAGGATGTCATTTGATGTGCGTTGTTTTTAACGGATTGCGTTTGAAGTTTGTGTTTTGTTTCCACGCCACCAGGCATTCGGCGACAAAAGGCATCGTCATAGCCATGATTTGCACATTCTTTGAAGCCTTCAACGTGCCAGTGTTCTGGCCCATTCTTGTAATGTACTTCATCATGCTCTTCTGCATCACCATGAAGAGGCAGATCAAGGTAGGGGAGCCCTGGTCCGATCACTGCCAGTGTACTGTCCTTGTTTTGTTTTGTGGTTGCGGTCCAAACTAAAGACAATAAATGTCATCGTTAATTACAAATTCTGCATCAACCCTAGCCAATGTTAATGATGCTAATGTGGCAATGTTGCAGGCTGATTGCTACACTGGGTGAAGTTATTTTAAACTTAATCTTTGCTGTATAAAGAATGTTTAAAAAGAAGCATTGTAAATATTAACTTTTTTTTTTCTATCTTTGTCCTTTAGCATATGATCAAGTACAGATACCTACCGTTCACACATGGGAAGAGGACTTACAAAGGCAAGGAAGACACAGCGAAACCTTTTGCTAGCTAAAAAAACTAACCTCCGATCCCTCTTCCCTTCGCCCTCCTTCATATATGAGATTAAAATGTTTCCCAAAAAAAGATCAGCCGGGGATTGAAGAGGGTCAGCGAGTTTTTTTTTTCTTTTTCTTTTTGGAAGGACACAATAACTTTATGATTTTGGACATTTGATCCATACATGGCAGCCATGGATAAGTATAGCAGTAAATTGGCTCTGTTAGTGTGAAAATGTTGCCTTTTTTGAATAAAAAAGGTCATGGGATTTCAGATGGCCAGACTAATCTTCATTGGGGGAATTGTTGGACATTATGTCCAGTACTTTGTACGAAACATGGCTTTTATTTTTCATAATTTTAAGCCATTCGGTAAGTATGGCCCTGAAGGAATCGTTTAGCTTTGACTGTAGAATATACTTTTATTTGATTTCAGTTTTGTTCTTTTTTATCGTTAGTGAAACAAATCTGGTATATTTTGATCAGTTCTCCGTCATGCATGTACTATGAGTAGGTGGAAAATACAGGATCTGGAAGAAGGAATGTCTCTTGAAACCATTTGCTTTGGACCTCGTAAGGTCTTTGAATGATTCCAGACGTCTGCTTAAATGGGCATTATACACATTAGATTGATCGATAGCCGTGTATTGGATTGAATGGCATGCAACTTAAAACTACTAACATTCTCTCTAAGAATATTGCGTCGTCGTAGGCGGTTCAAGCCATTGGGGAAAATAATGTTTCCTTACGTTTCACCAAAAGAACACTTTCGGATGCATTATTCAAGTTGAAGTGCCACTAACCCGATTAGCCTCCTGTAGCCGTTAGCCTAACTAGCGTGTCAGCTCCATACACTCTTAACAGAGATGGACTTTCATGGCCTTGAGCAATCTCGGAGACTAAATTGTTGTATCTTTTTTTTTTTTGTGACTCAATGAAGTATGTCCCACATTATCTTTGGACTTTCTTACTGACCTTGCCTACTTGGCCGGGTGACAGAAGGAAGACAATATATAATTTGAAACATATTTTACCAAACTGGGCTGCCAGTATTCTCTACCAGAATAAAGTTAATCTTCTGATGAACATAGTAAAAAGTAAAAGCAAACACATTTGGAGAAAGAGTTCCTGTTTTCTGCAATACTGAGAAATTTGATATTACAATGTTGGTTAAGAAGTCCCCTTTGCTGTTCTGTGTATGTAGACTAGCCGGTGTATACTCCCTTAGATTGTGTATTTTGGTTGACAATGAAAAATGAGATATCATTCCAAGCAAAAATATTGTTCTCTCTCTTTCTTTTGCAGAGGAAACATAAGAAAATTGAGATTGAGAGCTTTTATTGTAACAAATGGATGAAGGGGTTGGCGATCACTTTTTTTTCCGCTGCCTCCTCAGATTTTTGGGGGTCATTTTTATCAGTATGCTGGGATTAGTTTCTGTTTTGTAACCAGAGATTCTTTTTTCTTTTTCTTGAAAACCTTCATCGGCACCATAATAGGGAATCAAAAAATGTTTCGTTTTATTTGCTTTCCTGTAAAAAGTACCATGTTTCAGAGGGTTGTCATGAGGATTTGTATATATATTTTAAAATATAAGATGGTTTTGGAGTTTTTTTTTCCAAGCATCACACATGGTTTTCAAGTGTAAATCGATCGTATGTCCTTTGGAAATTAATGCTAGCAGAACTTGCTAATTGGGTTCTAAATTTGATTTATTTAATATCTCATTGATTGCATGTTATTGGTTCCTTGTGCTGCAGTTATAAACATTGATTTTAATAACTTAAATGTAATTTTTTTTTCACTTCAAATGCTATTAAAGAGGCGGTGTCCCATATAAAACATACAATCGAGTCTGCTTTATCCTTTGTGAACATTACTTGAAATGAGAAGGGTCCTGGTAAATTAAGTTTAAATAGTGATTTTTTTATGCAAAACTTCAGTAGTAGGCTATAGCAACTGAAAAAAATTGTATATTGCTATTGGGGCCATGAGGAGTGAATGTAGCCTGTTCTATTATGGCTGGTGTAGGTAAGATTTGAGTCTTGTAGAGGGAGCAGGACAGGGCACGGTTTGGAAACTAAACGAACCAAAAAATGGATGGAATCCCTGAACCGATCCGGGAAGCGATGCCCTGATTGGTCAAAGGCTAACTGGGCTGATAATCAGAACAGCTCTTAAATCTTACCTACCGATGTTCAATGTCAGAAGCCTATTTCCAATGTGGGCGTGGTCAAGTTGATTGTGAATGAGCCTACCAAAAATACAGACCATTTCAGAGAAGTAAAAGCGACATACAATACATTCGAATATGGTTACCCATCTAGTCATTTCAAACTTTTAATAATTCATTCATTGCACATAACCAGAGGATTCTGTTATTTGAATTATCTATCATATAGATCAGATGGAGCAACACCCACAACACACCATGGCCTTATATTTTGCATATAGATTTGCTCTCAACCAACAATTGTACCATTTAGTAAGGCACTGAAGCATACATAATGACATGGAAATGAACACAGCGGGTGTGTCATCAGAAGGTATTAAAGCTTAGTATATTTCCAATCTACCTCAGAATGTGGCAAATATGAAGGGTTTTGCTGTTTCTATGTATTTGCTATTAGCTCTAGGCCTGACTGTTCACCACGTCCTATCCAGATCTTCAGAGTTTAATTTGGATGGAGATTATTTGCTGGGTGGATTGTTCAACATCCACCTGGCCAATGGCACCACTATGGACAGACCAGTAGCTATCGATTGCTCTAGGTGGGTTGAATAATATGGTCAAGAATTGTTGAATGTGTTACTTGCCTTGATAGGCTATACCTTTTCATTTATGTTATATCCTATCCTATCCCTGCTGTCATTGGCACCAGGTCAACTCGTTGAGGGTTTTAATAACAAGAAAAGAAACAGACTAGACTAGTGTATATCCTAATTCACGCGCTTTACAACCTTTCTCTGTCTGCAGTCAGCCAATCAACCGGGCGAATTACCGGAGGTTTCAAGTGATGAGGTTCACCGTAGAAGAAATCAATAACTCCACCGTCCTTCTCCCAAATGTGAAACTTGGGTATGAGATATTGGACCACTGCTCACCGATTTACAACTTCCCTGGTGTATTGGACCTCATCTCCTTTAACGGATCAATCCGGTTTAGCTGGAAAGCGAGCGACTACAGGCCCTTGGGCAAGGTGATGGGCGTGATCGGTCCGTCTTCAAGCGCCGACAGTTTGGCCATAGCGCCGTTGTTCACGCTCAAGCTAATTCCGTTGGTAAATATGTCAACCTTTAATTGGTATTGGGCTATCTATGTCTTGTCTTTAGGGGGAATAAATGATTGACTGAATGACTACTGCTTACTGATGAGTTTGAATATACCTACGTGAGAAAGCAGTTGTAATTAAATTCCCCAATAATTGTTCTACTACTTTCAACAGATCAGCTATGCAGCGTCCAGTTCTGTCCTTTCAATGAGAGCCAAATATCCAGCTTTCCTACGTACAATCAGTTCCAATGAAGACTTGATAGATGTGATTATTCGGGTCTTGCAGCACTTCAAGTGGACGTGGGTCGCTCTCTTATACAGTAATGAGGCGTTTGGCAAAGACGGCCTTGAAGTGTGCCTTCACGAGGTGGTGCACACCGATATCTGCCTGGCGTACACCGCTGCCATCGATGCAGATACGAATTTCTTAAATGTATTCGACCAGATTGAGCTTCAGAAGATATCCGTGATTGTTGTTTATTCCGTTCAACGTCAAGCTTTATCTCTGATCGAGTCAGCAGTAGCACACAATATCACCAACAAAGTGTGGATTGCAACAGACACGTGGTTTTTTAGCAAAAGTCTTACCAACCGAAGTGACATTGAAAGGATCGGAACCATAGTGGGAATCTCTGAGAAAACGGCTGCCATCTCTGGTTTTGCTGACTTTATCTATTATAAAAACCAGAGTAAGGAAACGAATATAACAGGACATTTTCTTTGCGAACAAGATTGCAACTGTGACGATCTTACGGGCGAAGACGTGCTTGCGGAGGAATCCTCTTATAATTTCCAAGTCTACACAGCTACATATGCTCTGGCACATGCGCTTCACAAGGTGCTGCAGTGTGACAGCGGGCAATGCCAGGCCAATGTAACAGTGTACCCCTACATGGTAAGTAAATATGTAGTTAAGTCATTGACATACGTTCCTTTTCTTTCTATCTTTCTATCTCTTTGCTTCGGTTCTCAAACAGCCATATCAAAATGTGGTTAAACCTGTTGTAGGTAGGATAAGAGATTTGTAAAATGAATGCAGAAGAGAGCAAGACTTTCAAACTAAACAAGGAAAACCACTCCCTCCTCCTTCCCTCTCTTCGTTTAATTTATAGGGGTTGCATTCACGCACCATGTGATTAACATGCAAGATGAATTCCCTAAAACGGTCAGGGAAGAGATACCCTGATTGGTCAGAAATTAGCTGGGAGTAGTCTAACATCCAGATTGTCTCCTACAGAGGCAGGAGCAGTCAACTCGAAATATTCTCACTGAGCATTTTGCTAACTCAATGCCGACGGAAGGCTATGGAAATCTGAACGTATCATACTCAAATAATAGCTCTTAAATCTTACCTACAGCAACTTAATAGTCAAGTTAGAAAGTTTTGATCTCAAGTTGAACCTTCTGTCCCCTAACCTCACACAATAACATTGTCTCTGTACCATAGGCCTATCTTTTTTTTTATATATATGAATGCATGCAGGGCTATTTATTATTTTTAGGAAATCAAAGTAATGAACATATAAATGCATTATTAGTATTGCACTAACCTTCAGTTATTCTATAAGTGCATCTTTATTTATTTTCATTTTTTGTTTTATGTAATTCTCAGGTTCTAGAGGAAGTGAGGAAGACCAACTTGACGCTTCTAAATATGAATATTCAGTTTAACGAGTATGGTGGATTGAAATTCCCCACCGTGAACATATTTGTCTTGGCTAAGGGCGTTGTCAAGGAAGTTGGCTCTTATCAAACCAATCCCACAGTCTTGTTGTCCATTAACAACAGCAAGATTCAGTGGCACACAAATGGAACAGTAAGACGATATTACACACCACACTGCAGTTTTAAGTTCTGGAATTTACCTCCCTTCAAGACATTGAAACATCATTCAGAGCATATCTGCATATTGGTTAGATTTAATTGTGAAATAAACGTGTGTAAATGTAATAACTACATACACTTTTGTGAATTGTATGTTTCACTGGATGTCCCCTTCTCTCTGGTCGCTCCCTGCGTTTCTCCTCCATTGAGAAGTGATGCATTCAGGCACCTGTGATTGACAGGCAAGATGGATTCCCCAAACCAATCAGGGAAGAGGTAGCCTGATTGGTCAGAAATAAGCCAGGGAACCCACATTCAACCCTAAACAGATAACCTCACAGAGCATTTCACTCTCCAATATAGATGGGTGGCTATGGCATTCATTCCTCACAAATTACACTCAAATAATAGCGCACACATCTTAGCAATTGCACTTTGAAGGTTGGAGGCTGCCCATCTTCTACGGATTCCTCTGGCAGAAGGTTACAAGGGCAGTGGCCATCTATGATGAAACCGTGATAACAGGAAAAGCCACACAACATTAAGAATGAATGCTGGATTATTTAGAAATACATGTTTGTTTACTAGTGTGAGAGGTTTTAAGGAAGATGTTATAGTTTCCTGTCAGAGATCTGGGCTAGTGTGTGCAGGACAAGGATAGACAGTTTAGACATTTTAAAAGCTTTGTGGATTTTAATTTGATTGTTCTCACAGGTTCCTGAATCGGTGTGCACTCCTGAATGTTCTGATGGATATGCAAAGAGACCAGAAGGAATCCACAGGTGTTGCTTTTCCTGTGAGATATGTACAAATGGAACTTATCTGAACATTACAGGTAAATAAGAGGAATTCCATACTATCATCATATTTCAGTATACCTGTTGGACTTGACGTGGTTGTATTTTTCTGACTTTCTTACTTTGTCACTGTCAGAACAAATGTCAAGTGTAAAACTTAATACCTTACTTCAATAGTAAAGATTTTGTGTTGAAGAGTGTTGAAGACTTTGGACAAAATGTGGTACATTTTCTCATGGGTGACCACAAACCACACAACCTCAGAGTAAATCATTTGAGTCCTTTGAGTCCTACAATGGATCCTTTTTCAACCAAAGAATTAAACACAATATCCTTATTTTCTGTGATTGACTGCCTACTCTTACATTTCCTTTATAAACAGCCGACGCCTACAACTGCCAAAACTGCTCCATAGCTGAATGGTCTTTGGCCGGAAGCACATCCTGCAAGCTACGCTCGGTGGAGTACATCCCCTACTCGGATACCACGGCCATCCTGATCATGGTGGGTGGGATGGTCCTGGCGGGCCTCTCGCTGGCCATCGCCGTTCTCTTCGCCACCAAGTACAACACGCCGGTGGTCAAGTCAGCCGGCGGCCCCATGTGCTTCATCATCCTGGGCTGCCTCAGCCTGTGTACAATCAGCATCTTCTTCTACTTCGACAAGCCATCGACCACCGGGTGCATCTTGAGATATTTGCCCTTCATGTTGTTCTACACCGCCTGTCTGGCGTGCTTCTGGGTTCGCTCTTTCCAGATTGTCTGCGCCTTCAAAATGGCCGCCAAGTTCCCCAAGCTCTACAGTTTGTATTTGAAGTACCACGGCCAGTGGTGGCTCATCGCGCTGCCGGTCCTCATGCAAGCTGTACTACTGACGAGCGGCTACGCTTCCAGCCCCCCACTTCCAGCCAACCAGACCGATCTGTACCCGCACAAAATCATACTCGCTTGTGGATGGGGTCATTTTTCACTGTTCTCCCTGTCGGTTCTCTTGCTCAGTTTGCTGGTCGTCCTCTGTTTTGCTTTATCATACATGGGGAAAGACCTGCCCAAGAACTACAATGAGGCAAAGGCCATCACGTTCTGCCTGCTGCTGCTCATCCTCACCTGGGTCATGTTCCTCACAGAGTACGCCATCTACCAAGGGGAGCTCATCCAGACCCTCAACGCCCTGGCCGTGCTCTGCAGCCTCTACGTCGTTCTGATCTGTTACTTCCTGCCAAAGTGCTACATCATCCTCTTCGAGCCCGAGAAAAACACGTCGCAGTACTTCCAAGGCCTGATACAGGACTACACAAAACAAATCAGCGGCCAGTGAAGAGGTCCCGCTTCATTCAAATTAAAACACAGTCCAGAATGTTTTTTTGCTCTTTGTTTATGAACACCAGATGCGCATATGGTGGTTTGTGTATGGAGGCTGTGAATCAGTTGAATGCAAAAACTAGGATTGCTTAATTGACTAATAAATTAGAGAATCTGAGGTATCTACATATGCAGTAGCGTTACAGATTTTGTGGTATCGTGATCAGGAAAAACTTTTTTTCTATATATTTTCAAGTGTGAAGGTTTGTTCAATTACTCTAATCAATGACATTGTTACTCCTGTTATGAACAGATAGGCCTATATTAGCACTATATTGTAAGATTCTTTCTGGCCTACTTACCACATGTGGGAGGGAATACGCATGTTTTCAATCCAGATTCTTCATTCAAGTGGAGAATGTTTCCATGCAAGTGGGTCTGTGTATTTATTGAATATTTGTTGACGATTTTGATGGTAAACAGAAAGTCAAGTTTAAGATAATTTAGTCAAGTGTTTCTTTTTTTCAGGCAAGGATTTCTCCGCGTTTGAAAAAAAATGCCTCGACCTACCACCAGGGGGAGACATAGTCCCAGCTATTTTATTTAGAGCAATCAATCCTTCAACCGGGGCAGGATAGACATGCATTTCCTCATCGACAATTAAACATGTTAGTTTCTCTGGTCACTAGAATATCTGTTTTTCGTATTAGGCCTAGTCCTTATAATTTATAATCGTCGTAATGATTACTATTTATATTGTGTTTGTTATTGAAGAAGATCCTTGTTTATATTGTTTTATTATTAATATTTTTGGAGTAGTTCCTGGTGTTGTCCACTAGGTAGACATGGAGGCGTCTGAGCAACGCTCTAACGACATTTAATTGAGGAGCAGCAAGTGTGCGAGAGATTGTTTTAACCGCCATGGACGTTGTTCGTGAAATATAATAGACGACTGTTTTTGATTTTGCGTTTTGCATATCGTTTTGGATATTTAAGTTATATAAGCTTGGCCTATTCGGCATTTGATTTATTTCTGCATTATGTTTCTATACAGTTTAATTTCCAAAGGATAGATTGTACTGTAACTGTTTGAAAATGCAGATGGTGTAGCCTAATGCCATGCAGAACAGTGAAGCTAGAAACACACAAAAACCCTTAAATCTATTGTGTCTCTTTAGAAAGACTGACATATTTGCTATAAGCAATTGTCTTTACTGGATCCAAGGCCATTAGGCCTATATGAATCTCAGGTAATTTAGCACTAAGTTATACTTAATTACTGTGGATTATATAAAACCAATATATCGTGTGTTATTCAGTTATGTTATGGTAATAGTCTGTCTTGCATGATATTGACAGTCAATTATTCAATTGTATAAATAAAACAAAGGGCTCCGGCCTATATGGCTCAGCATCCATGATTCCGCTGTAGGGCCTACTGTTGTATAGCCAACACTCTGTGTATGCCAAACCAGTCGACCTAACTGACAGTCCATGAAGGCTAAACGCAGATGCGCTGATATGACTTAATGATTTTATTCAGTTAAAGGTTCAAAGTGATTCGCGCAGTGAGGATAGGATACCCACGTTGCGAGGCAGAATAGAGCATGCCACGGGGGGTATGTGACCATTCCACAGGGTAAATTGCCATTTTGTAATGGCTATTGAGCTTCCTGGCAGGGAGACGGAGAGGGTGGACCGTGAAACTAGGAACGAATCGCTAAATAGCGCTCTTTAGAGCGGCATATGGGGCCCTGGAAGGCTGGACGCTGACACCAACAAATTGACGATTTCATACCAATTTCAGAGATACATACCGCACACGTTGGCATAAAAACACATTTTAAGCGGTCTGTTCGATGTTAAACCTCTGCGAATTGTTCAATGGATGATTGTATTCATAATTTAAAGTGTAACGAAATGTTTAGCGTGTTTCACTTTCACTAAAGTAGGCCCACGTTTTAGTTTCGGCAATGACCATCTTATAATCTGCGGCTGATGAGTCGGCCTGTATTGTTAACAAACGTCACGTGTAATAGTCTATATGATCAAACATATAGGCCTACCCAAATATTAACATATAGGCCTTCTGATAAAAACCTGAGTAAAACCAACTTTTGTTAAGTGTTTGTCCTAAACGACCCAACTGCACGACAGCAGTCATGTGTGCGGAGGGCGAATATCTGCTGCCAAAATATGGAGCGAGGAAAATCGGGGGAACGCCTCCTGTCCTTTCACTTGTACTTTCCAATTTTCCACTTTTTCCACATAAAGGAAAACCCTGGGAAAGCCCTGGTGGGTAACTGGTCCTTTTTTTTTGCACCTGATTTGTCTTTATGTTGTCTTAACGTTTTGTCTCCAAATAAAAGCACTAGGCCCTATATGCGTATAAACAATCTAGGCCACAAGATATGTCTGTTATATCTCTCACACCAGAAAGGACAACGTTTTTAATTCCAACTACAACTACAAATCGAATACTTGTTATAGTCCAAAAAAGATTTGTTTTTTAGGCGTCAATGTGTGGGCTTTTAGCAATGTCGACCAAGGCGACAGTCAGTCGAACGGAATTAATAATTAACAAAGGGAGTGGTGTAAGACAAATTAATTAAGATGGAGTGAGTTCAATTACATTAACATTAACTCGTGAATAGTACATATTAATTTACTGTAGCCCATACCTATTGAGCATGTACTGTGCCACGCCAAAAGGACAGTTTCATTGAGATTAGATTTGTTGGCACAGCTACAGTTCAGTCTAAATGCATGTTTGGATATTAAAAAGACGACACTGTAACAGAGCAGACGCCTCTTTGTGAAAGGTGAAACGACCTCAAGGCCTACATTAGGCCTATATTTGTGGCTCACTTTATTCGTTTATGATTCTTGCGCTTTTTGCTTATGAGGCCAAGGTTTTTGGCTAACGTTGATTTGTTGTTCTCATTTAAAGTATCATACTCTAGACGTAAATGGCAGATGTTTTGCAATTCAAGGCGCATCAATACCCATGCGCTTTAGTGTTTAACAATGGAGCTGGGCTTTTGTTAGGCCCTTGTGTCTTTCAGCGGAGCGCTCGACAAAGGCTTCATCCTTCAGCGAGTTATAAAGTTACTTTCCAGTCAGTTCATTCCGGCGCTTGAGAAAACCCTAAGCGATGTTAATGTGCACCTCTGGTCCTTTCAGACGCTAACCCCGGCACACATAGGCAAACAGAAGCCATTGTGTGTCCAAACTAAAGTAAGAAGTCTTAAATAACCTGAGGACTAGTCTATAGAAATTCATGATGCTATTTCTATTTGATGTTTGATCAGAGCGCCGTCCACAGGTCCGTCGCGTGGCATTTGAACACACCACGAACATAATTCCTATAAAAAACATTCCCTACTGCACCTGCCAGTGTACCTGTTGGTATAACTCGGTGGCTGGTCTCACAATACACGTTTTGGTCACACCAGTGTTGCTATAGGGTCCACGTGAATAGAAGGAGGTACCTCGATTCTCTACGCTTAAGGCAGCGTCAGACTATCCCCGTCTAGGGCCTGTATTTGCTGTGTTCTGCAGGCCAGAATAACATCTTGTTCCTATACTGTCGTGAGGCATGTGGACGTAAATTCAAGGATACAGATCAGGTGGAAGCCCATGGTAACCCCTACTTTAACCAGTTAGGTAGGCTAATGTATCCATTGCCTTGCTAATGACTCATCTCTCCTGGCTGGAAAAAAAAAGTTTATTGCGGGTAATTGCATAATTGCTTCACTAATTGTTGTTAACAAGTGGCCCAATGCTCCAATTATAACAGAAGCTGTGTCGGCCCCCCGCCGGCAGGCCTGCATGACAAAGGCCCGCTGTGGTTAATGAATGACCCGGGCCTGAAAAGTAAAAGTGGAAGGAGAGCCCTGCATGGAGCCTTTTATAAACACTTAACTTGTCATTTAATAGCAGTGCCATTATCATGTCCAATTGGGACACACGTTTCTCGTTGCGCTTTTCTTATGGATAGATAGTCGCTGCGACTTTTTAGAAAATCCTCTTTGGTGCAAACATTTTTAAAGCCTCGCAAATATCCATCATTTTTGTGGCTTGCTAGATTAACCACCTACATTCTGATGAATCCCGAATTAATTGTATATTTACTGACCCTATTTACAGACACGAGCACATTTGGTTGAACCTTCCTCAAGGGCTCAACCAACACTAATTGCAGATACGCCGCATAATCGACGGTGAAATCCGTCCTTCCCAGGCTAAAATAAACGAAACGTGTTCTGTGGTACTACAATTTCATGCTGAACACCAGCCCGCCACGTCCTCGTGTTAGAGGCAAGCGTGAAACTCCTGATAATGCAACTTGAAGCGAGGACAAAGGAATGCAATACGCGCTATTACACTAGCGCACTGTGCTCCAATGTCATACTCATTTAACGCTGCGTTACGGCAGCAGAAAGTAGGGCTTCAGGCTAATTGTCCAGTTCTCCGGTGGATTATATTATATTTAATGGATGTGTGTTCAAACAACAAGGGTAAACTAGCTGGCCTGGGCCAGTGTTAGAGAAGCTCAAAGCATCAACTCTAAACTCTGAGCCGATAACAAGCCAGTGGAGTCGGTTCAACCTTATCATTACAAACTATATTCATTTGTGGAAGAATTGCATAAAAAGATTGATAAACATAAATTATATATTGAACATATAACGTGGTGTCAGTCATAAACTCAAAACTCAAGTTACTGTGGCTTCTAAGTTATTATTGTTGTTTTTTTAGAGCCACACTTAAGTGGTTTAAAGGATGACAGAAGAAACTGAAGATCAATGGCTTATAGCTATAAACTGACGCTTTTCAGCAGGGCGCTTTGCCCAGGACTGAATACACAGAGTCAGGCCCCTTCCTTTCTTATCCTGCCGCGCAATTGTCATCTCAAGCATATCCATTGTGTGAGGAATCAACCTCGGGAAGAATTGGGCATCTTTGAAATGTGAGACGTTCTACCATTTTGTCGCGTGTCTTACAATAAGGCAGTTTTTGTTATTTGTTTTCTACAAAATCACGAAATCTCACATTGTCACAGAGATCCATCGACTTTTTGATTTACGTCATCGAAGAGCCATTATTAAATATGGTGAACCGTTGGTTCTGATCTACGTGGACGTTGCTCCTCGTGGAGCTTCGCTAGAGCTTTCTTCACACACGGTGCACACAATGCGCGCCGTGAGCTATGCGTGCCCTACACATTGTTCCTGCTGGTATGACTTTCCCAAGGCCCGTCCTTTTTAGAGAGCCAGTGTGGAGAATCGTGAGGCGAGGGACCGAGGACAGAGGGCGGCCCTGCGATTCTCCTCGGTGCCTCACCGAGCCTGGAGGAGTAAAGAGACAAAACGAGTTGACAATGGCCAAGAAGACTATACAAAAGTGCAGACATTTTCGGGCCTTTTTTGTTTATGCTTAAGTTTGTAGCGAATGGCACATTGTTTTATCCGTATATGGTCGGCTATTAGACCCACTGCGGGGGGACAGGTTTTCCTACGCGGCGACCAGAAAATCGTAATTTTCTGGACACATGCAGGACATTTCCACGGTTCTGCCTTCTACTTCTCGGCGTGAAACTCGGAAATAAAAGAATGAATAACAC
This sequence comes from Brosme brosme, assembly GCA_900302425.1. Taxonomy (NCBI): domain Eukaryota; kingdom Metazoa; phylum Chordata; class Actinopteri; order Gadiformes; family Lotidae; genus Brosme; species Brosme brosme. The sequence goes on from OMKX01040752.1 coordinate 19,718, forward strand.
GCGTTAGAGGTGTTCGTCTGAACGCTCACCAAAGCATTGCCTTACGATGAACCGTTATATGTTGGATTTTTATGCCTCTCCCCAAAGTCACCCCACACGTCGACGTTCCTCCTAAACTCGGCCCTGTTGCCGCAGTTTGCAGTAAATTGCACATACGACGCTAGGGCTACATATAGACAGTCAATTGATCGAGAGTTAACGATGTATTACAGGTTAGATATAGCATAGCAGAATGTTTTTCCATGAGCCAACATTTAGACCGAGAACCATTGCATTTGTTGATTTGTTGAACGATACGATTGGACATTGCCAATCGCTATCTATATCGATGGATCCTACATGTAATGCATAGGGCATAAATGAGTTCGGGATAGTTGAAATAGTTTATTGAGTAGGGGGGCTTGTATCAGCCTATTGGAGCTTGGCTGAAAAATGACGGCGTGAGCAGCGTTGCTCACTTAAGCGCGAGGAGCAGGCCATTGCATTGAGATGTTAAGTGGGCGCGCGGCGAGGGTATATAAACAGACCTGACAAGCCCCCTTCCTTCATTCGTGGCCAGAGGAAAGGACTGAGATTAACTCCCGAGGACTCCAGGGAAGGACTAACACACATAATGGTGGGAGCATCAGACTGCGTGGTGAAATCTACCGCCAGAGTTGGAAAGGTGTGTAGCGCCTCGACTAAAGAAGAAGACAGCGAGCGTTGATCATTTCTGCAGTGCACTGACACCGTGTTTGTTTTGTTTATTCATCAATGTATTTACTCTTCAGGTATCCAAGCCGATCATGGAGAAGAAACGCAGGGCGCGGATAAACAGGTGCTTGGACCAGCTGAAGACGCTGCTCGAGAGCTACTATACGACCAATGTAAGCAGTGGGGGGCAATATATTTAAAACTTAAGTTCAACATTCTACAGATTGTAGTTTGTTGGTCAACTGAATTACCCATTAGGCCTACATGATCAATAATTTCGACGTTTTCTCTCATTTTAGATTCGGAAGCGCAAGCTGGAGAAAGCCGACATCTTGGAATTAACCGTGAAACATCTCAGAAGTCTTCAGAAGATTCAAAGCTGTAAGTGTTCCTACAACCCATGAAGTCAACACGTTTTTTTACGATTTGTTAATTTCCCTCTACCGTCACGTATCTCGTTTCCTACCGCCCAGAATCAACCTGTCTCTTTCCTCCAGGTACATCCAAGACCTCGGGGTTTTCTGACTACCAAGCCGGCTTCCACAGCTGCCTGGCCAACGTCCACCAGTACCTGTCGCTGGGAGACAACGTCCAGGGGAGCGACAGCTCGGCGTTATCACACCTCGTGTCCAAGAACGTGTACTGCGCTGATGGACCGCGTGAAGCTTCCAGGACCTTGGACAGCGACGCGGGAAAGGTGGAGGCGCGAGACGGCGCCCGCCAGCGCCTGCTTCCCGCGCTAAACGCCACAGACTCGAGGAGAAGAACCGCGAACATGGCGGCCGTAGGGTGTTTCAGAGCCACGAAAACCCACAACACAAGCACAGCTCTCCACTTCGACACTCTGCCGGTTGAAGTCAAAGCGGAAGGACAGTCTTTCGTCCTCAAACAAGTCATTGGAAACCTCCCGAGCAAAACGCAAGCCAATATAGTTTTGAGTGTTTGTCACAGCAGTCCCAGGAACGGGGAAGCGAGTATTCAGCAAAGCATGTGGCGGCCTTGGTAGAATTGACTTAAAAGAATGGACTATTGACCGTGATCAAATGTATGATTTTGTATGTTTGTATTGTATAGCGAACTGTAAAATGATATGCATGTCAAATAGATGGTTTATTTTTAATAAAAAAGTGAAAATAAATGAAATGAACATTATATTGTTTATATGCTTAGGCCTAGCAATGGTAACCTGCAAAATGAGGGGTTGTGTGGAGTTCCAATAGGCCTTTGTTCGTTCTACACAGCAAAGTGCTGTAGGTCAATAAAAGAATAATGTTTACTGTATTTGCTAGGCAAGGCAAGGCAAGGCAACTTTATTTATATATCACTTTTCATGCACGAGGCAGACTCAAAGTGCTTCACATAGAAACATTGTCATACAATAAAATAAAATAGATAAGTAAAAGAAAATAGATTAAAAAAAATTAAATAAAGGCAAAGTTAAAAAGCATTTTAGAAAGTGCAATGTATTACCGGGCCATAGGCATAGGACTACGGCTATATCCTATATTAACCTAGACCTTAATTAGGACTTAATTATATAGGCCTATCTCAACCACATTTCAGTTCGAACCAGACCCAGTGCTAATACGTGAATGACCTGGGCTAATGAAGCCTGTGGAATGGTAAGAAATAAGAAAGTGTCACTTTTTGTTCACAAAAGTTAGTTTGATAAA
>OMKX01040887.1:4911-18892 GCA_900302425.1 Brosme brosme
GTGCATGTGCACACATACAGACACACACATGCAGACTCTGCAGGGGTAACCCGTGGGGACGGGTCCCGGCGCCTGCCACCGTGGTGTCAGTTTGCAGGTTTTGTCCAGGAACACAATGGCGAGGTGTGCCCCGTGGCCGGGCCTGGGAGGGCAACACAATGGAGCCGCAGTGCAGGGGAGAGCAGCGGAGGGCAGAGAGACCCAATCTGTCAGCCCCGGTGCCAGCCCCTCTGCTCTCCTCTGGCCTGGAACCTTCCCCTTACACATACAATGGAGATGCAAAAAAAAGAAAAGGGGGGCGGAGGAAGAGGTCAAGATCATGGCCGATGGAGGGGAATTCCCAGCATGCTGTAATAAAATGGAGTTGTCTGTTCCGGCAGTGTGGCAGGAATAGGACTTGTAACTCCTTTAGAATAGGTCATCACTTGTACGGCGGCATAACAATGACTTTGTTTCAATGGATCAGTTTGCAGCTGTGGAATTTTTGGGTCACCCCCACCAGTCAGTCGTTTCGTATCACAAATCATTGCTTTTGAACCCCGAACACGAGTTGAGCCGAAGACGGCTGAGTAGGAAGCCCTGCACTGTTCATAGTCATTATTGCGATACATCCTGTCTCTGTGCCGCACAGCTATGAATGACATGTTCAAGTTCCCTCCGTCTGTATAAGTTGTGTTATAACAAGTGTTCGAGCTAAGATCCAAATACTCTACGGTATACTAAATTGATTAAATTAATTCTCAAAGCCGTGAAATCCTCAACCCTGCAGCTGCACATTATTTCAGTTTTTTTGGTGGGAAATCTCTCCCGAGCTTCGATGATACAAATCGTGGTACTACTCTGTGCCAAGGAGTGAGAGAAGGGGCGAGGGAGGATAAACTGCACACGAATACGAGACACGGGCAGGGATGATTATTTAGACCAATTCAAATATTACGATCATCCATGAAACATCTTCAGTCCCTCTCTCTCTCTTGCTCTCTCTTTCTCTCTTTGTGTGCCTCTCTCTCTCTGTGTCTCTCCCTCTTTCTGTGTCTCTCGCTCTTATCTATCATGGAAAATAACCCTTCCTACTAATGTATTCATGCATTTAATCAGTGTCTATGTACAAATGGATGTGCTGGAGACTGCAGGCCTTCTAGAGTTGACTAAGGGGGTTAGTCAAAGCCAGATTTGGTGAAAGCTCTTAATAAGGCCCAGTGTGATATATGAGCCTGCAGGGGTAAAGCTCTGTGCACAAACGCTGCAGCCACTCTTGTGATAGGGCGATCTGTGCGGATGGAACAGCGACTGGCCTGACGGTGTTGTTATTGCACAGGCGACCCCATTTGGCTTCTGGGATATCCTTAATTTGGCTGCTGAATTTGATATAGGGCTGCAAATATTTGCCCGTGCACACATTAAGTCTGTTTGCCTGGGATGTTACGATAAACAAACCGCAATGGTGTACTGAATGTAATAAATGTTAAACAGTGCATGCAATTATGTCCTTCACATATCTGGCCCTCCTCAGTGAAAGCATGGCTTTGTGGACCTGAGCTCTAGTTTGACAGATCGTTATTTCCCTTCCTGACCAACTAGGGTTACAGTCAAGAATTACCTGTTTATGAGATGCCCAGGGTAGATGGCATCATTTACTGTAAGGTGGCTGTTTGATGTGAAATTTTACAGATTCATGGACGTTTTCAGAGTACACTAACTATGTTTCATGCCAATTTCTAAGGCAATATCTAAAATGTACTGAGCTAAATAATACTAGTGTGTATGCACATGCCAAATCATTAATGCTCCATTGTAATATTGTAAAAGAAAATGCTTGTATACATTCCAAATAGGAATGTATACAAGGGGGGAAACAAGGGTACCATTGACCAAAAAAGTACAGAGACTGTATTATAGCACAGTTGTTTTAAGATATGTGTGTAACATTACTATTACTTTACGTAGTTTAATCCTGGTCAGTTATAATTAGTTTAACGCACTTTAAGCTGCCTGCTGTGGCAGCATTTTCTTCCAACTTGATCAACGAGCTAAACAACCAAATAGACCAATTGCTTTGGCTGCAAAAAAGGGACAGATATTTACGTCTCAACTGCTTTCTTCCGAGGGAAAGGGAATCACCTTCATCATGTATACCCAAGGGGTTTCCTAAAGAATCTAGAACATGAGAAAAGGCTAATGCACGCTAGAGCAAGCAAAATACTCCTGCGATAAAACATGATACATGAGAATGCTTTTCCTTCTTTTGGTTCTCCCTACGTTCCATAAGGTGATACACAGCCAATCTGCATTAACCTGAATCATCTCATGTTGGCCCTCGTCCTGGTTTTGGGAAGAAACTTTGAGGATCCCATCACAATGGACTGCTCTGGAAGGCTGTGGAAGGCTGTGGTAGTAGGATAGTTTTTAAAGGGGCTTGTTGTGAGGGAGGCTTTGCTATGGATGAGGGCAGCAGCGGTACTCTCAGCAGCAACAGCAGAGACGGTCTGCTAGGAACACAAGACAAAGCGTTGTGTACACAGAGGCTGCGGCCGTGATTAATGACAGAGGTGTGTGTTGCAGTGGGCACCCCCTCGGAACAGCGACGCATCAGTCTTCCTGTAAGACAAATCTGACACTCGCCAACCCACCGCCCCACCTGCTACCCCCATGACTGCCATCAGACCCTCAGCTCCTCACAGCCGCGCGCACGCACAGCATGACACCAGGCTCATAAATCATCCCCAACAAAGCATGTTTAATCTGTGACGCGCAGGCCTGACATGCAAATGTATTACCTGTTGTAAGCAATCCGCATGTGTCCTCCTGTGTCAAGCCCCTATTTACCTGTAAGAAAGCGTATACTATAGGAAGACGGAATCCATGCCAAAAAAACTGCACCGGCAAAGAGGGCGTGCTGAACTCGCGAGACAATGCGTGCGTTACTCAACGCCGTTTTGCTTGGTTTTTCATGGTGGATGACACGCTTGTAAGACTTCTCGACGATGCTTGCCAGATAGATTTGGGGATTTTACTCTATACATTTGTAAAACATGAATACCAAATGATCTCTTGTGGATTACAGTTGGGTAGCTATGCCTGGTAGAAGGGAACCCCAATGATAAAGACAGAGAGAATTGCTAGTAGCCTAGTAGCCCACCTACAGATGAAATATACAATAGTTCTTAATTTGTTCCTGTTTTGAAGGTAGGCTATCTGCATTCAATCTAAACATTGTTTTTCTCTGAATTACATACCGTAATTCAGAGAAGAGGATTACAAGAGGATTACATACCGTGAATGTTTTTTTTACCAAAGGTCATAAAATATGTCAATGCAGCATCTTATAATATTTTTAGAATTCATTTCATGGATTGCAGTGACAGGTTCCTATGGGTTATTTTTTACATTTACATCATGCCTATCATCTGCAATTTTCTTTAAATTAACTGGCATATTAATATATATAACTGTATTTGAGCCACCATACAATGTAGTAGTAATTATGCCCTGAGAAAAAAAGGATATTGATAGATTTCTCGCTGGAAAAACTGTCCAAAAGAATTACAGTAATGAAAGCTTGACGCAACGTCGTTTCTAAAATGCCAAGAAGAATTTGTTGAAAGGCAGAAATGTGAATGGCGTCTCCCACACATTCCCCTTGGCAACCTGGCTTGATCCTGTCTCTCTGCAAGGCGTCTGTACATCGAGAGCACCGCGCCTGGGAAGAGATGGCACCTGCTGACTCGCTGAGACTTTGGCAGGAACACACGTGCATGCACATGCCTAATGCATGCAGGAAGGTACATGCATACAGTGTCAGACTCATGCAGATATACACCATAAATACATGCACGAAACACACACTCAAACAATAAAGTATAAGCAAACGCAAAGGCTATGCAAGCTCACACAGATATTTTCTTACCAACGACTGTGTTGCTTTTAAATCAAACATGAACACTACCAGTTAATATCCAGCATAAATGATGTTTATTTCAAACAGATTTTAAAAAGTGCCTAGCAACGGCTGAACAGTTTTTGAATTATTTGACTCTATGCACTAAATTAAATAATACTAAGAATTGGGGACAAAATGACAAATGGCAAGTGAAGTTTAATTTCTGACCTTGCTCAATTTTTAATGAGCCCAGTACAGCTGGGACTGCGTTTTTATAAATGGTGCTATAGGCTCTGTGACTATCGGAGAGATAATTAGCGTGCCTGCGCTATCATCTGTATGGAAGAACATCTGTACAATGAGACGGTGTGGTGAAACAAACAAGTCAACGTAATATCGAGAGTTCCCCGCTATACCTCGCAGAGGTGATGAGCATTTAGCTGTATAATGAAAAGAGACATTCAGAAACTGCCTATCCCAGGAGACCGCGGGAATCTCAGGAGACATCATCAGCTCATCAGAGAGACCTCTGTACGACATCACATCTCTCTCTCTCTCTCTGTCTCTCTCTTTGTCTTTCTCTCTATCTCACTGTCTCTTGCTCAAGAATATGCAACAAAAACCTACGGCAATATTTCAAAGTTATGCTCCACGGGTGAAAGATCATGCAAAACTTTGAGGGAGTCAGTTTCTATTTATCTATTTGTTTCTTTGTTGACTTTGCTTACAGTACATGCACCCCTTTGTACATGACCCTATTTTATTCTCAGCAACATATTACAATGTGTTACACCAAGTTTTTCCACATCATTGCATATGCTACTGTGTTGCCTTTCTTTAAAATACCAATAGTAAAGGCTTTCGGTCTGAAATAGCACACCTCCGAAGCAGTAACAGTTGCTTGCCACTCTAGGATACTTGAAGCTGGCAGGCCCGGGTTAGTTGTAATTACAGCGGGTAATGAGAGAAGTGATTCAGCCTGTGAGACAGCGAGTATTTTTAGATCCTCATCTTGATTTTCCAACACATTGCTACAGTCTTCTCGGAGACAACTTAGTTGGCTAACTTTTTTTTTCACTGGAAATGGATAATAATGCCAACAGTCACTCTGAGTGGAGATATCATTTTTAAAAAGGTGAACGATATTTTAGGATTTGAACCACAGGGAATCAAGGATCCATCCAAGGCATATACAGACAAAGTCGTGTTGTCTGAGTCTATCACAGACAATATAGCAAAACGCTTGCTAAAATCAAATTAGTGTAATGTGGAGGGATCAATATCAAGTCAATAAATTACAATCTACTGAAACCATTTAGCCTTCTATGATTTGAATGGAAAATGTAGTCTTTACATATTATGGAAAGATAATTTTTGCCTAATTTACACAACAAACAAACAATTTCATTATTGAGTTATTATGTACACTATCAAACCAGACGTATGAACTCCAATAAAGCTTACCACATAAGGACTATTCTTTTGGTGCCTTTTTAATTGGTAAGAAACAGCGTCTGGGTCTATTTGTGGTGTGGTTTAATGTTGGAAATGCCAGCTGTCTGGCATCAAAGCTTGCTAAAACAACTTATTATCTTGTTAAGTCCCTCCAACTTCGAGGAAAAACACTACTTAGAGCTGATCATTTTTTTTTTCATTATAGAGAAATGGTTATTAATTGTAAATACACACATTTCTGTGATATTGCATATGTAGGCCTAGTTGAATAACTAAATACTGCTCTAACAAACTAGCCTGTAGTCATTGTAAAATGACGGAAGACAAGCAAAGCTAATGAGTATCTTCTATTTTACAATACGCCTCATACTTCAACTTGGATCTTCTAACACAGTTGTATCTAGTGTTTCTTTTGAAACACGCCATCTTTTAACTTAGTTTGCTTGTATCGGTGAATAGAAGACGACAGAAACTTCACACCTTCTGTAGATTTGAGTGGCAGCTGTGCCTGGTCCAGAGAGTCCCCGAGCCTAGCCCTGTCACATAGCGCATGCCTGACATGGCTGTGTCCATCTGGGCTCCTACACCCTTCAAACTACTGTCCCCTTGCTCTCCCCCCACCCTGCTAGAGAGACCAAGGGTACTAGGCACAGGGTGTCAAGGCAGGCCTTGCCAGGGCTTGCGGGAAACCATCCAGAGCCAGCTGGTCTGGCTTCTGAGGTACAGCGAAAAAGGCAGAGAGGAACAAAGGCAGGAGAAAAGATGGCGGTTTAGAAGGAGGATGGTTTTAGAGGGTGAAAGAGAGGTTTTAGGGGGGAAAAAAGGGCAATTTGTGCAGAGAAATTAGAAAGAATTAAAAAGCAAACTGGGAGTTGCAACAGCAGGTTCTGTGAAGGCATTCGAGTGACAAAACCAACCACAGGTGAGACACAGGTATGGAGTGTGTCGGTGTGTGTGTTTGTTTGTTTGTGTATTCATGCTGGCAAGGGTATTGCACTGCACCGAACGCAAAGTTTATCTTGCACTTGTTAGATTAGCCTGTGTGTAGAATAATCAATTGCACAGAAGTGTTGGAGAACACTGCTGTATCAGGATATTGCACTACAGATGGGGCGCGGAGAAACCGAGAACAGTTTGTCTCTGCATGTGAACACCCAAGAGCTGCTGAAGAAAAATGGGCGAAAGCAATCAAAAAAGGCAAACATCGTCTGTCAAAAGGTATACAACTAAACTGGTGGCATCAATGACTCCTATAAACCATGTCTGAAAACTGTGTTGCTCAGAAAGAGAAACGACAAGGGCAAGATAACATATAACTATGGATTAATTCATAATTTACAAATCAAACGTGTGAGTCATTAACATCACAATGCTAATTATTCATGAGACGATCACAAATATGTACATAGTTTGACAGTTTTTATGACGCCAGCATTTTCTATATCAACTGGAATGGGATGAGCATCACAAACAACCACTGCATACAAGTTAGCATTAAATATGTGCAGAATCCAACAAATTGTTCAAACTTGGAAAACAAATTTCTTTTTTAAGAATCCCTTTCGGTTTATCATTTTTAAAACGATTTAAAAAACGTATATTGGCCTACACAGGTATATTTCTCTGAGACCATTAAAACGTCCATTTTTTGTTGTAATAGCGGAACTGTTTCTTTAAGCTCAGAGTAAAAACAAACCCACACCTTTTGCTTAGCTCCACCATTTACACGTGACATTGCGAGGCGACTTTACTAGATCCCGCCTACCTTCGGTCATTGGCTCCTCAAAAGACGCTCTAGACGGCAGTTGGACGGGGATAGTGTCAATTGCGTCAAATTCCTTAGAATAATGACGTCAATTGTATCTGGCGTAATAGGCTATGTCGGTGTCGAATAATGAAATGAAGTTACCCAGTTGTTTAACTCAGACATCACTGTTGAATTTAACCCATTAAATGTCGAAATCGAAAACACAAAATAAATAATGATTTCTCAACTCGTATATTCAACACAGCATAGCACGTAGGCCTACTGATTAACGATTCCTTTAGGCCGTTTCACATGGTTTTACTATTCAGATGTTAAGTCAATTATTATGCGTAGACAGTTGTAAAGTTGTTGCTAAACAACGGGATTTTGATACGGCTTCTGCCTTCAAATAAATGATCTCGTCGATAAAGTAGTACGATCTAGTACTTCTTCCGTCTGCCCTTCACTTTGGTGAAAGTACAGTGAAATTACTTGTTTTGAGACGGAGAGTAAAAAGACACAAGACACAGAGAGAGAGAGAGAGGGAGAGAGCGATGGAAGTTGTTGTTTTTTTTACCTCGTCTGGTAGGCTGCTCGTCAGAAAAGGGGAGGAGCCTCTCACTGACAAGAGGGGGAACAGCTCGTGTGAGTTTGTCAGCTCCCTAAAATAGCAGGCTGAGTGTCAATGTGACTGAAATTGCGTTTATCCACTGGAGTCACCGATATAGAGTATCTATATACAGCGTCTGACTTGGGAGTAAAGGTGAGTAACGGAAATAGAAACAATGTGGCAGCAGAGCGGCAGAGTGTTTCGGTAGTACCGTGAAGTGGATGGGAGAGCGCAAGAGGGAGCCGTAGAGAGAGGAACCAATACAAATATACCGTCGTGGAGTACGCTACATGTATATATCATGGCTAAATATTTTTGTAAAAACGTCGATGTTAAAAAGGATGTAACGCAATGCAAATTGGTTTGAATGTGCTTGTTTGCTCTGGAACATACGATATTGTGAGGGTTGGTTAAAGTTATATCGATAAACTTCCATTGGGTCCAGCGCAAAAATGTATACACTGTAAACTTTAAAGTTCTTTAAAGGACAACAGCTTGTATTTATGAAATTCACGTTTTACTTTCTAAAGTGGGTTTATTTTGGAGAACTCGTAGCCCACTATCCAGCCCACTATTTATTCGCCCAATGTACCAATCTTTAATAGGCTAGGTGAGAAGTGAAGACCTATCATTAGATCCTAAATAATCTTGTGCCATTTGCCAAAAAATAATAATTATAAAATCAATGCTGTATGATCTAGGTGTAGTTAATGGATGTATAATGGTGTAGTTGTGTAGGTGTATATGACTGAGATGTGTGTCACAGTCAGAGTGCTTGATTATAGTTGTGTTTGGATCTAGATGGTGCTGGTCAGCAGGTGTAGAAAGTGTTGTGGTCTAGGTGGTGCTGGTCAGCAGGTGTAGGAAAGTAGTTTTATTTTGTAATTTGTGCACAAAGTATCAAACATCACGCATGGTATTTTCATCGAGGTAGGCTACATATGTGTGATGGGCGAAGCCGTTAAAGCATCAAGGATGTCCCTCTAGTAAGCCTATATCCGTATACATTACAGTATTTAATCTAAAATAAACGATTGAAAGGTACAATCCAGAATGTAGGCCTATATAAATATAATCAAGGCAGTTAAGATAGAAATAAATGATGCTCGAGTAGATTAAATAACTGCATATTTAAGAAATACTTGATAATACTTAGTGTCCAAGGAGTAGGTTACATAAAGTTAGTAACACAGTTATAGACCGAGAAACAGCACCCTGGAAGGACAGCTAGTTATCCTGGCTATGACCTTCCCATGTGACTATCCTCAGGCCACGCACTGTATAGAAACATGATTGAGCTTACGTCATTTTACACTGAAGCTACTTTTCTTTCCAAGATAAACGATGTTAATTAAGTCCTACGTTTCCAATGTGTAACATGCTTTCGTATGTCTTCTACAATTGTTAAACCAGAAATCATTCCAGTTCATTTTAGTTGAAGATCAAAGTGTAACATTTCAGAATGTGTTATCTTTTTTCTAGATGTAGCTTGTGAATACAAAATATAACAGTAATGCCGTTGTGAAACATTATCTGTCACATCTAAAAGGTATCTTCATTTTCCTGTGATCCAGTAATGAAATTCCCCTCTCAAGAATCCCTCATTGATCTGTTAAAATATCTGCTTGTGTAACGGGACCTTTGGATTTCATCTCTCAGAGACAAACACTATAGGATGAATATTAAGGTCCACACACCTGAATATTATGTCGTTATCGAGTGTCTAATTTGCAGAGCTTTTATTTTGAAGGCATTTATATTGCTGTCCCAGTAGACTGCCAGTGATTTCTTAAGCAACACAGTAAACCACTCTCCGATTGCAGTAATGTGTTTCTTCGCTGCCCCGGGGCCTAGTGTGTAATGGGCCTTGTAGCTCATGGTCCACATCATGTGACCTCTTATGTCTTCTGTCGATGAGGTGGTTTCTGTTAATGGTGCTGAAATGAATATCGTTTTACATCTTCCATGCATTGCATTAGTCCAGCAGAGACACTGTCAGGTCGGTAATGCACGGATATGCAGGAGTCGTGCACATCTTATTTTAGTGCATGTACTACAACATATATTTTCTATATTTTTGAATCATATAATAATTGATTCAATATATAAATGTGAGTGTTGTCGGTGTGTGTTCAGAAATTGACAGTTTCTTACCATTAGTTCTATTAGGCTGCAGAGAAACAATATACTGTGTGTAATAATACAAAGCTTTGAAATACACAACACCATATTTTAAATATGTGTTTATATATATAACAATATAATAATATATAATTTATATAAATATGTATTTAAGTGACTATTTCAGTAGTTCAAAGAAAGGAATAGGCTGCTGGCATGCCAATGAAACAACCAAAATGACCAAAGTTATGTTTTTCTGCTGCATCTTTGTAATCTAGCAGTGAATAGCAGACATCTGTTACCTTTAGAGCCATGGACTTCCATTGCTGTCTGAGCAAGTGCTGCATAGCATTAGAACAAGTCCCTGTCCTTATGATAAACTAGGGGAGTTCTCTTTAAACATCTGTATCTAAGCTGTTTTATAGAATATCGTTACATGAACAAAGGTCAGGTAATAGATGATGCACCACAGCTCTGTGACTACACGTCTAAATGTACTTAAAACACGTCGAACACAAATCCAGCTCGACGACATGAACGTACACGTTAGCATGTGTCTGTCGTTCACTAGGCAGACACGATAACAGTGAGTGAGCTGGGGAGACAGAAACACAAGAGGTCGTGGTCTTTTGATTTGTGCATGCTGGCGACAAGAAAAACCCACGGCACTGCACTGGCCCGGTGCTCCCGGGTTCAGGGTTGAGACGGGCAGAGGAGAGGTGTTGACTGGTGGTGAGAGTGCGCAGCTGTAGCATCTTTCACTGCACTCCTCCTCATGGCACTTGAATCTCACAGCATGGTCTCGCTTCTCCTTCCAGGGGGAATGTGGAGTGTGTGGGCGAGTCGGATCTGCAATTAACGCCGGTTGTCAGAAGAGAGAACGCTGGCGTTTCGTTTACACCCTGCCTCTGAATCACTCTGAGTGAAAGTCTCTTCCCTTTCTCCTCCGCTCTCCTCCTCCTCCTCCTCCTCCTCCTCCTCCTCCTCCTCTCAGGACACTTTCCTAAAGGAAGGAGGCGCAGGCCGTCGGCTGAATCTGAAAAGGAAGGAAAAAGGAAACGTTGGAGGAAATAAATCAAAGCGAAGGAGTTGAACACACCTGGTCTCATCAGGAGGACATCAATTATTTGGGTTTTCTGGTAAGCGAAAAATATTTCTACTTCTGTTGTGAATTACTCAACAGTACAGTGAAATAAAAAGGTTTGTTTGAGTTGAATAAGTTTTACTGTAGCGCAATTCGTGTTAGATTGTGTTTGAGTTAGATTGAAGCAGCAGCTCTCTGGCACAGCTCTACGGTGCACTAGTTAGTGGTTATGAAGTGGTATCACTGTTGAGTACATTGGTCAGCTGAGCTGGTGTCAGCTGCGAGTGTCGTAACGGCACATTGGCTGAATATTCAAACCGGTGTGTTGTTGTGTTGGTCTTTATGGTTGCTGTTAAATCAAACCTTACAGATCACAATGCTTGAAATCCTATTGGATAAAGATGAATATGAGATAAACTTATGTTTTCTGTATGGTTGTGTATGGTTGTAGCCAAGTAGCAATCATCCATTTATTTTATTGACAACATTTCTTGCTGTTTGTCTTGGACATGCATGTGGCTATATTTGTTTCGTCTTGGCCATTGTTTTTGTGGCCGTTACTTTTGTTAAACATTTCCCTCGCCTTTGACGGCAAGGTGTCAATAATGAACTGCAGGCCATGATTCATTTGAGATGGCTGGCCATATAAACAGTATCACTTACTGTCTATTTAGCTTGGTGCTCGTTAATAAAGTTCTCTTGGCAATGTGATTCATTGTGCATTGGCAGCTCACCATTAATGTGGAAATTCCAGCATTCTCCTGTGAGACCTGGAGGCTGGATGCAGAATCTTGAACTTGGCAGATAATGTTACAGACAACAACTAGCATCCACTAAGAACACTGAATGGGAAGCATCGTCCTGCTTTTCATAAACACAAATATGACAAGTGCATTCTGTTTTATTTAGGACATTTATGTCAACAGCATGACCACATTGTTTATTTTCATGCTTAATTTATAAATGTGAGAAGTACTACCATACAGATATCTATATTTGTTTATCTTTTGAAAATCGAAACACAGCAAAAGCCTCATCTGTTTGACTTGTGCCAAATAGAGTGTGCCCAATCAAAAGATAATGAGGTTGCGAGGCCGTGCATTAGCGACCTTGCAGGACAGGTCTTTAATGTCCTCTGCCGATGACTTCCAAGCCGTCGGTCAGGAGATGAATGTTAAAGGCTGCCGTTGAATTGAGCCCATGCTAATAAAAGTCGCTTTTTTTACACTCAATTGAAGTTTCAAAATGATACCTTGTTACATTTGCGGAAATTGAATCAGTGATAGCACTAGTGATTTGTTGGCATGGTTCCCCATTTATTGTGATGTAAAAGACAAGCCCACTTAAATGTAATTTTGAAATCTCAATGCATTAGTGGAACAGAGCTCCTGGAAGGAAGGCCACTCTCTTCCTTGGGTCAAGAGTTGAAATAAGTAAAATTGGCTTGAAAGAAGAAGGGGTCGTTTAGACAAGATATGAGAGTTGACTTTCCAACAGGTCAGCCTCTTTGACGGAGGAAAAGCTCAGCACGTGTCCTGGTGCTGTTGGTGCCTGTCGTCCCAGTAAAGGACCAAGGGACCACTGTTAGTCTTCACCTAAACACACTACTGAGCCCTGAACCACACAGGCTATAAACACCAAACCTAACAGCAGCAGTCATCCTGTTTCCAGCGCTATGCTCCTATATTCTATAGTCTTCGTCACTCCGGAGTGTAATGTAACTATAGTCAACACAAACACACAAACAAGTTATATGTAGTTGTACAATTATATACTTGTATCTGTTTAGTGTCCATTTTTTATGGCTCAGTGCGGTGTAAAGCGCAGCGTGTTATTTCTTTGTTCCTTGTGGCTTGTTGTTCCTGCTTCTTTATGTTTCCCTCTGAGTCCTGCTTTAAAGGGATTAACGGTTCATATGCATGCAAAATGGGATTTGTGAGGGAAGACTTAGAAATGGGGCGATAGCAGGTAATGGTGTTTATAAGTCTTTTTTGTAAGATGCTTCCACCCTCGGTTTTCTATAATTCTGCTGGAGTCAGACTTGCACGCGCCACATCTGATGAACGAACATGAGGCATATATTTATACAAATTCATGCTAACTTCTGGTAGATTACTTGTCGCTTGTGCCATTTACCTTAATTGCAGTGTTAATGAAGGTTATTGAATATCTGGTGACACAGACACTGTACACATTCGCTTTAATTCACTGTGAGGTTGAATCGTGCAAAGGACATAATTGAGTTAAGGAAGACATCTCTTTGCTGAGTTGCAAATTGACTGAATTTTAATTAGACTTTGAAAAAATCAAATTCAAAGGAATATATTATAATCTAATTTACTAGATCAAAAGATCTCCCATGATTGCTAATATACCCAACTGTATTTAAATCCTGATGTACACCAGTGCACATCTTAAAAAGCATCTCTCTAGGAGCAGCCAGTCCTCTCGGTGGGCATAAAGGCAGCTAAGTACTGACATTATGAACAAACAAACAGTTGAAATACGACGAAAAAGTAAAACTTTCTTCAAAGTGCGGCAAACCCCAAGGGTCAAAATATTATACATTTATTAAGATGGTGAACTTGTTTCTTCAAAGAAGTTACTTAACGTGCCGTTGCAGATGGCTTGCTGCTGGAAGCTACAGTAATGGCGCCTCACTTTGACAGTCTCTGTCTTAATAGCCTTTTTCTAACATGCCTTTCCACACCAAACCCTACCTAGTGTGAAATAAAATCCATGCTGAGAGCATTTTTATCACTGCCTGCTTGTACCGTCCAGTGCAGTACAGTTCAGTACAGTGCAGTACAGTGTAGCCAGCTGTAAAACGTAGAGGCCCCAGTCCCAGCGGTGGGCCCCACCAAGCCAGTCCAGTAGCCGCTCGGTGGGAGGACGTAGTCTAGACGAGGGCGCCACAGCTGGGCCGGGCCCCTGTGGCCCTCTGTGGCCCCTGTGGCCTTGTTAAGAAATGAAAAAGAGGGGGCCCGGCCTGCTATATGTTTCTTTTTGCTTATGTTTTGTTTGTGTGAGAAGCCCTCTGAACTGGTGGCAGCTGCGAGGATGTGATTCTGTTCATTATCCTGC
>OMKX01040949.1:1890-14974 GCA_900302425.1 Brosme brosme
CGATGTTCCGCTATTTACTGGCTGACATTTGGTTATATTGATTCAAGAGTTAAGTTGTTTTTGTGCATTTGCAGAACTTCTCATTTTATTTTCCAACAATTGAATCTCTTTGTTTATTTGGCCCCTGATATAGGCTTTAATTGAATCTCTTTCTGTTTATTTGGCCCCTGATATAGGCTTCAATTGAATCTCCTTGTTTATTTGGCCCCTGATATAGGCTTCAATTGAATCTTTCTGTTTATTTGGCCCCTGATATAGGCTTTAATTGAATCTCTATGTTGATTTGGCCCCTGATATAGGCTTTAATTGAATCTCTATGTTTATTTGGCCCCTGATATAGGCTTTAATTGAATCTCTATGTTGATTTGGCCCCTGATATAGGCTTTAATTGAATCTCTATGTTGATTTGGCCCCTGATATAGGCTTTAATTGCCTCTCATCCTATACATGACGAGGTCTCAGAAGTTTGGGTCTGAATAAATAAATAAATGTGCTTGTCTAAAATTGTACAAAAGTCGTATCCTGAATCCATTTATTTTGAAAAATGGCTTTTTGGAGGATCTCAGACACTTGACTTCAGGTGCGTCATCTTGCTACTTTACAGATACTTTTCAGTTGCCACTGTGTCAAATGACCTCTTGTTTGATCACGTTCCTTGTTGTCTTGCCTTGTACATTATTCCTGTTAAAATATCTGCACCTTAACAAGGTGCACGTCTCACCATATGGCCAATGAAGTGTGATGTGTTTTTCATATTTGATGTGTGATTTCATCTTTTACTAAGTTGAACGTACACGAAGAAATAATGACAGAGCAGAACGTAGAAGATACTAATTGATAATATCGAACACACCTCACCATTCATATTACTTTGACGTTTCTGGCCTAAAAAACGAATTGACTTGTACCAAACGATACAAGTGTTGCAGGTGCAAAGAAACAAACATTAATCGATCTTTCCCCCATCCCTAGTGCCAAGCGGTACAAGTACAGGAATGAGAGGCCTTTCTTTCCCAATTCTCATCAGAAGCCACATTTTGGATAGCCATCACGTGTCAGCATCTTCTGGACATGTAGTGCTAAGTCTGCTGAGATGTGGACCAACTGAAAGGGTGAATAAAGGCTACGGGGTAGAAGGTCAGCCTGCACCAGATTCTTGTGCAGGCAGGAAATGTACAGAAAAACAACATAAAAGGGTGTTGACATGCAACTGTGGTTATGTTGACAGAGAACAGGAAACTGATGAGTCTACTGTACTGTCAACCTGAAGATCTTTGTAGGATATATACTCCAATAACTATGCAAGCAATATCGGCACATATGGAGGACATTATTTCCAAAAATAATAAGCCTCTTTTTTATGTCATACGTCTCAACATCTTATTATGTATAGTCTAATATTTATCATGTTATATACTAGCCACTAGCCATACTAGTCAACTAGCCAACATTGGCATGTTGCTGTAGCTCAGCTTGCTACATCTCTGTGGGGGGTAGCATCAGGGTGTGAAGCTTCATTCATGTAGAGGAACTGGTAGCTTACCAAGTAGCTGGCCTCACACTGCCGTTAACATTATACATCAACAGCAAACTAAAACTAAAGATGACTTCACTCATTACGTTGAGTTATTTCTGATACCCCTAAGGATAAAGATAAATGTATTGGTGAGGGGACAGACGCAGGGAGCTAGACCCATAGGCCAGGGACGGGGAATACGTCCGCCATCCGTTCATTTAATGGTCCATTGTGTCGTGTTGTTGGCAGTTGGATTTGGTTTGAGGGGGATAAGAATGTTAGTATCCATAGGATACTAACATACGGCCAATATACCAGTATTTTGAATATAGGCCGATATCGGTACCGCCCAATATCAGTATCGGCCCTTAAATCCAATATCGGTCGGGATCTATTATATACACGATTCTGTGGTGGGCCTTTGAAAAAAATGGTTCAACATAACTTCTACACACTAAACTACACTACTACTTTACTATCATTTAACATTTAGATGGCACTGCAGTTTTGGCTGAAGTATATTGCTTGACTTTTAGATGATTGCTCAGAGAGTTGGTGTAAAACGTGTGTGTGGAGCTCCACCAGCAGAACATGGGCCCTGTTAAGGACCTTCTCACTGCCTTGGTAATAACTGTATAGTTATACATGAGGCTCATCGTTTAGAAACATGTTTTCTATTCATTTGTTCCAAGTGAATCTGTGAGCTGTATTTTAATAAATGTGTTGTTTTGGTGAGCATAACTAAAATGCACACTAGGGATGACCAATCAACAGGGTGGTCAAGTCTATAAATCCATAACTTAAAGGTCGACCACAAATTGTCTTTCATTCGTCAGCCTATTCTGAGCAACATATTAGCCTAGCGATAAAGCTAACAAGTTCTTTGCGTTTAGCTGCGGTTAGTGGAAGGGTGTGACAGGACAGATAGAGAGCAATGCATGCACAACCTCGCTCACCATTTTTGTTGCACTTGTAGAAACTAGAAGCGCTGCCTGATAGTTTGAGTCTCTGTCTACAGACGTCCTGTACGCCCGGTACAGGGACCTCATTCTAACAGATTCACTTCAAGAGTCAAACTCGCTCTTGGTTACTTAGCTGCTGCACTCACCTGATGGATGTGTTCCTGACATTAGACTCTGAAATGTTAACTACTCAGTGGCGAGCTGCACTCCAGCCCTGCCTACAGGGTCGGCTAGAGTTCAAACACATCCAACAATATGAGTCAGCCGTAACCACGGCTGACCTCTGCATGGGGAGGAGTTAACACGGCACTTTAGATGTTGGTGAAAGTAGGGAGACGAAGGAAGTAGGGAAGTAAATACAAATCTTTACATGCAACGATTCTATGCAATTCTAGGCATTGCATTGCTTATTGTTCAAAAAAACAACAAATGGTTCAAATAAGTCAACCAAACTGAAGTCGTAAAGCTTCATTTACCGAAAGGAAGTAGTTTGCATCCCTAATTTAACCCTAAAGATGTCTCCCTACTGGCACGTGTTCATTTTGGAATGCGACCCCAATAAGAATTAGGGTTTCTCTAGAAGGTAACACAATACAGACCAAATCCATACCATTCCATTCCGAATGAGTTTTGTTTGCTGTTCATTTGCCTTGTTGCCAGGTTTTTAAAACTTGGCTTTTCATAGAAAAACAATGGTTCACTGTACTCACCATTAAGGGTCTGGGACGCATGAATCCTTGCCGACAGAAGGTAAGGGCTTTCCTGGTCCTTGAGGGCGACGACCAGCGGCCTGGTGAGCAGGCTGCTTTGATAGAAAAGGGCTGAGGAGAATCAAAGAGGCGTGAAACCAAAACTAAAAGCTCAGATGACACCACATTACACATCTCAGTCACTGAACAAGTCTTATACTACAATATGTTATTCCTACCTTATACTACAATATGTTATGCCTACCTTATACTACAATATGTTATGCCTGCCTTATACTACAACATGTTATGCCTACCTTAAACTACAATATGTTATGCCTACCTTATACTACAATGTGGCAGAAGAGTTTACCAATGATTCATCGTGCCAGCCGATTTCAATATGGAAACGTTACGCTCTCCCGATAGGGATTTCATATACGAGGACGGCCGTCCCATAAGACAGTTTGCTGGTCGTAGCAACTTTATAAAACGCAAACGATATTAGATACTGATTCACTCTTAATGAGACAGGCACTGATGTGGTTAACGTGTCTGAACTTGAGACAGCCCTAACCTCCTCTTTTACATAACTGTATAGAGGCCATAAAGGCAATAAACATATCAAAACACACAACATAGGAGATAAAGGAATGAGGACTTACGTTTAACTCCTCTGTGGCAAACAGAACTTAACCTGCAGATAGCCGCCATGACGATTAGTCAACCAAGGTCAGCGCGCAGTGAACCGGAAGTAGTCTTTCACTGTCCCGGGATTTAAGATGCCACCTGATTGACGTTACAGTACATAACCAGTTATAATAAGATAAACGCACACAATTAACGGGGATCAAATATGATAAATCACGGAAATCATGGAAACGTAAATATTCAAATAATAGAGTAATGTAGCAAAGGGGAATTTAC
Source organism: Brosme brosme (assembly GCA_900302425.1). NCBI lineage: Eukaryota > Metazoa > Chordata > Actinopteri > Gadiformes > Lotidae > Brosme > Brosme brosme. The sequence goes on from OMKX01040949.1 coordinate 5,985, forward strand.
AGTTCAGATATATTGTACATCCGTTTGTTCACTACTGCAGCGAGTACTTCCGGTACACAAGGTCATTTGCTACACGCTACATCTCTGGAGTTAGAGTTAGGGTTAGGGTTAGGGTTAGGCTTCTTACTCGGATCCTCAATAACTTAATATACTGACCGAACACACTCAACGCAATGGACAGCTTTGATTACAACTCATCGGAGAAGGCGGAGGCAGCAGAGCTGCAGCGGATGATCGCCATCGAGCAGCAGAAAGCCCAGTTTCAGGCTCAGGTAATAATAGCCGCATATTCTAATATATATATATATATATAAGGATGTTCGCATTACTCTCAATGGGGTGCCCTATACATACGCATTTTATTATTAGATTCTTGTATTTTATGACAATACACTCTCCGATATTGCACCTCTACGGACAGCTTGTATGGAATGCCATTTGAGTCAAAATCAAATAAATAGATAAATATGGCTATGAAATAAACAAATGAGGCAATACAAATATACATAGATATAAATATATAAATAAGTCAAAAAAAGACAACTTTTATTTCATAATGCCACATTTATTTCATAAAATAAATAAATGTGGCATTATGAAATAAATGTGTCATTAAATAAATAAGTGTGGCGTTGTGAAATAAAAGTGGCCTGAAATAAATAAATGTAGTCGAAAAACGTCCTTTTTAAAAATGAAAACGTATTTATTTATTCCACTACATTGATTTATATATTGATTGCCTCATTTATTTATTTCGTAGCCATATTTATCTATTTATTTATTTAATTTTGTATGGATATGCCTTTGGTCAAACAAAAATTCACATTTGTCATGTATAAGCAACTTTCTGTAAATAAGTATTTGAAGCGTTACATTTTTCAGTGACGTGATCGAACGTTTCAGATACTTCTTGATATAAAGGATGGTGACTAAAGAGGTCACAGTAATGTGAGCCTCCTCGTCCCTATAAGGCCATGGCTCAACAACAAGCCTGCTCATTCTAGAGGGCTTGAACATCAGGAAGCATTATGGGATTTTTGTTTGTGATACTCCGCGATATCGAGAGGACACAAGAGATTGTAGTACAGTTACTTTTGAATCCTAAACGTCAATATAGCGGAACCTTGGCTAATGAAAACGTTGTTTTGCCACGTCTCGCATAAGAAACGGTGTGGCAGTTTCATATACGAATATATCTCCCCATAACGACAAATAATTTCACGATTAAAGACTAAAAAACAACCAAAAATGCATTTCTTCCTCCATAATAACCATCATTCCAATGTGCCTATGTTCCGAGAGCATAAGTCACCTCCCTTTTCTGAAACCCCACTGACGTTTAAGAAAATCCTTATAAAAGAGTTTTTAGCCAGGAACCAAGCCAACAAAATACGAGATGAATGCAGGTTGGTATAAACGGACGTGTGGGTTCTAAAGGAGAACATAGCATCGTTCCTCAATCTGTAGCTCGTGGTCAGTCTACCATGGATGGTTACAACATTATGGCATATCATCAATAGCCTAGATTCTGAATATTACTGGGATTTTCACCTCCGGAACCTCACTGTTGAGCTCTTTGGAGACTGGTGCCAGCGGTCAAACAATAACATGAGACCCATGATGCTCAGTCCAAACCCTGTTTCATCAACCCAGCGCTCCAGCACACTCAGATTGTTTCTGACCCTTTTATAAAGGAAGACGTGAATGGCTTGCAGGAGGTGTGTCTCTATTTTCTTATTTATGGTGCTGTTCACTTTCGTTGCAGGTGCACAACTTTACAGATGTCTGCTGGGACAAGTGTGTGGACAGTCCCGGCTCGAGGCTGGACAGCCGGACAGAGACGTGTCTGGTGTGCTGTGTGGAGCGCTTCATCGACACCACGCTGTCCATCACCAACCGCTTCACGCAGATGGTTCAGAAGGGGGCACACTGAACTACGGGGGCCAGTTCTTCTCTATTATTTAAATAGAAAGTGTCTAGCAGCCTGTAATGGGATGGAAGGCTTGTTGACGTGCATTCAATCTTACTGGGAACCTTGGAGAAGATTACGTGGATTATATTTCCCCATGGAAAGAAGAGTCCCCACGTTGTGCATCGTTTAATGTCTTTATGTTCTACATGAGTGTCCGCTGCTGACATCTTACCTCTCAATCTATAACTTGTCAAAGTGTATAACCACCCCCTGTATTCCCTCTGTAAGACGTTTATTAAACAATAACATTACCAACCAGAGTGCTCTGTCTCCTGTCCTCCATGTTACAATATACATAACATCTCCAAACTGCTCTCATGCTGTACCAACCATACCTTACATGTCACTCCACAAGAGAAAGACACTTTTGGTTTTCCTCTTTATGATATTGACATTGAAATACTCCACGTGAAACAGAGTTCTTTCTAACTTCTGAGTAACTAAATTCAAATGAACATGTCATATGTGATGGGGACAGGATTGTAAAGGGGTGGAAGTACACGTTCTAAATCCTAAGCAGTGCATACATCCGCATACTGGCTAAAGAGTGAGGCGGTTAATGTTCTGAGCCGCCCTGAGGGCAGACTTCATGGCGGTTTCGATCCAGCCGTGGGGGACGGCGGTGTGCTCCCCTGCAAAGTGCACCCGGCCCTCGCTCTGGAAGAGCTCCGCAGCGTAGTCCACCTGCTGGTAGGGCGTGTACAGGGCGAAGGCCCCCAGGCTGTAGGGGTCCAGGCCCCACTTCTTGACCAGGCCTCCGGTCCACAGCGGGCGGATGGCCTCCCCGTGGATCTTCACCAGGTCCTCCAGCACCAGCGCCATCACCTCCTCCTCGCTCACGCCCTGGAAGAGGGTGGAGTCGTCGGAGCAGGTGTAGGAGGCCAGCAGGGCGCCGGCCGCCGTGCCGGGGAAGCCGTGGCTGGGGTAGTAGATGAAGCGGGCGGGCCGGTCGGTCACGCTCTTCCCGCCCCTGATGCCCTCCGCCTCCCAGAAGCGCCGGCTGAAGCTGAGCACCACCTTGGTGGAGCTGGTGTAGTGCACCGACCGCAGCGCCTCCATCTTGTGGGACGAGAGCGGAGGCCGGAAGTCGATGAAGAGAGCGGCCTTGGCCGTGGCCGTCACCAGCACGTAGTCGCAGGTCAGGCTGGCCGGGGACGCGGCGCCGCTCTCCTGGTACGTCACTCTGACGCCACCGCCGCCCGATTGGTCAATGAGCTTGACCTTGGAGTTGAGGAGAAGGGTCGCGTTCAACAGCTGGTAGAAGGTGTTTGGGAGGTTGTCGAAGCCATTAGCCACTTCGTAGTACCTGAAAAACCAGAGACCAAGACTGTGTAACAACAGCTTATGACTAGATGGCCGTTTAGATTTGTGTTAGCAACTGTGATTACAAAGTCAGTGGAAGACTTTACGCTAATTAACCAACTGAGATTTCTAAAAGGGAATCCCCCTGGGCATAAGGAGCTTCATTAGCACCCTGCCATGCCTCCACCGACACCGAGCACTACAGGTGCTGAATAGTTCCATGATTTACCACTTTTACTCATTTATCGAGTAGAGCTTTTTCAGATTTTAAACTGAAAAAGAAAACAACACAGTAGATTCTCTTTTCTCATCCGATAATGCGAGCTAATGGTCTTGTGGGCAGCATTTGCCGTCACTGGGCATTTTATTCAATACTTAAATATGACAATTAAACGTTTTGTTCGATCAAGCAGCAGCATTCCACGTGTTCTTGCCAATCTGCTCCCTTACTCGACGTCGTCGCTGATGTCGGCCTGAACAAACAGCATCTCGGTCAGTGATGCGTAGAAGAGGCTGTTCTCATTCAAGATGTCCCCGATCATCCTCAGGGCAGAGCGACTCAGGTTCCCCTCCTTCACCAGATACTCCTGGAGGATGGCCGAGCCAAACCAGCCACTCAAAGGTTAAGAATAAAAACAAAAGATGTCCCACAATGCTTTAACTGTGACCTGTGTGCTCAGTAAATGAGTACATGGTGTTTTCTTTACCTTAACAGAGTAGGAGTCGTACTTGTCAAGCGTGGCACTACAGCCCATCGTCTTCAGATCGTCCCTCACCTGGCAAACATAATGGTTTTAATAATCTTTAAAGAAGAATTCATTGGTTGACACTCATTTCAATAATGGCTTAATAGACCCGTTTCACAGGGGGGTCCTGGCAGGACTAATCTGGGACCCAGCTCTCCTCCAATGTGAGCAGACCTTATGGGGGGAGACCGCACACAGCCTGGGCCAGAAACCACTGAGCCCTAGGGGCGGAGGGACGCCTTGTTTCCTTTTCTGGGGACACTCTACAGGATAAATAGACCAGTTTGCTACCCCATGTCCCCGTTCTGACTCTGCTTGAATTTGAGAGAAAAAAGATGTTCATTTTTGCTATTGTCTATGTCGAGATGTAAATCAGCCATGATCTTTGTGTAGGCGCGTTCCAGAATTTGGCAGTTGGCGAGCCATTGACATCCTTTCTATTCCAAACAAGTGTTGAGCAGCTCCCATAGCTGATTCTTTGTTTTTTTCAACACAAGCTAGCGCATACAAGCTGCCCTGGCTGGGTAGTTTTCTCCAATAGTGCCCACAAACCAACAAATTCACGTTTCGATTGTGTTTTTACACGCCACTATGCATGCTCACAGACTTAGAGACTGAGAGGCATGCAGCTAGAATTCTGAGTGAAGGAATTCTTAAAAAGAATGGATGTCAATGACTTGCCAACTGCCCAATTTCAGAACATACATTGACCGCAAGAGGGGATGAGTTGAACGCCCCTTCTTGACAGAGAAATTGTCAACAATTAACCTGGCTCTTGGAAAACCGGCAAAATCCTTTAAAGTGCAGTTGATTGATGCATTGAAAGGTAAAATGCATGCCCACCTTAGAGGGTTTGTAATCCCCCCACCATAGTTTCACAAATAAGGGACCCCCAAAAAACATTTTGCATAGGGCCCCCAAAAATCTAGACATGACCCTGGTTATCACAACAAAAGCCTTTGCTGCAAAAGCGAAAGTGTGATGGATTTGGGAAATAGAGGCGTCCAGCTGAGGCTGCAACATGTAAAGTCCATTTCCATGCAGTCTCCATTACTTCAGCCATAGTTATAGTCGGTTTCAACGTCAAAATGTACATCTTCAGTACATACAATTCTACCGCCATTTTGGATATTTTTACTTTTGTACATATTTTCATCCAATCGTCACCACACTTGGTACGTTCCATATTTAGATGGTTCGAAGCAAAGCTTATGTACATTGTTTTTGGTTTTCTTTACCATTTGTCTGTAATTGGTCACCAAACCTTGGAAGGCGTGGCCTGATGCACTAAACGAGCCAAAGCTCTGAATTGAAGGGCAACCTTATGTGGCGATGTTGTACATAAAACCACATCGCACAAGTGTGGAACGTTTCATACAATTCTCCCTACGCCACAGTAACATTAAAACATGATATTTCTGCAATTCTGTTGACTTGAATATAATTCATCTTGGTGCACATCATTCACCTGTTGGTGGTGCTAACTGATTAGAAACATGGATGTTGTAGCAGCAGCTGGCAGCTTCCAGCTCACATGCATATCCTTCAAAGAATGCCACATTGTAGTTTAGTCTGGTACCTGCGCCCTTGTACAGAGAAAGGGGCGGCAGCCCCATTGTTAGTGTATGAGCGAGGTCTGATATGAGGGAAACAGGTTAGGGCAGTGATGGTCATGGATTGGCCATGGCTATGGCTGAAGCCAGCCTTGGAGTTATTTGCAATACACTATGGGGGGAAGAAGAAATGTCTAATAAGTCAGGGTATCTAAATGACTCGACACAGTAAAGAAACCAGGGGATTGACATGGCCACATTATCAGACTTCTATGCTACAGGGGCGATACAATTTGTATCGTTAAAATGCTGACTAACATATCCCCTTGCAATTGGAGAGAATAAGGGAGCTACCTCTGTAGAAAGGTGGATCACATTAACCAGGAGTAAAGTAAAAAAGGTAAGTAACAGCGTAAGAAATGTCCTCATGTTGGTGTGGTAGACGTACCTTCCTCAGTGCCTGGCTGAAGAGCTGAGAGGCAGACTTCCCCCTCTCCTCTCCCGATAGGTTGTAGTTGAGAATATCCGGGAGGTTCTCCACCACGTATGTTTTCTGCAGTATGCCATTTACCAGGTAATAGGTGTTGATGTCTTCTTGAATGAAGTGGTTCAATGAGATTGGCAGTTTGGCAACCAAGGAAAGCAGAATTCTGTGGAGTTCATCACATGACTGTAACACCTGATGCCATGCGGGTTACTTTATATTTCATAGCCAAAGAATGTGGTTACTCCTCAAGTTTCAATAGAGGAGCTTTTTATATAGACTCAAGACACCTGCTGGGAGAACCCTTGGATTTATGTTGAGTTGAATGTGGTTATTCTGCATTAGGTGATCCAGTGTGAACGCCTCAGTTCTCTCACTTACTTGTGGAAGCTGGGGATCCTCATGGCACCAACCTCGGCATACCAACCCTCTTCTCGGTTTCTGAACGTCTCCACGCGTCCACCAATGCGGTGACTGGCTTCCAATATGGTCACCTTGTTGCCAGAGGGCCACACCATGAAACCCATTGAAGATCAAGTCGGATAGTTGCAGTATTGCAGCTGTAAATAGATACTGTAAAGTACTACAGTAAAAATATAGAAATACTCAGGTTTATTATTTTATTACCTTATGTCCAGCGTCTTGCAGAAACTTGGCAGCGGTCAGTCCAGCCATGCCTGCACCAATGATTGCTACGTGACGGGGGGTCTGGGTGGGGGTCAGGCCCGTATCCACCATAGCAACAAGCTCACTGTAGTCTGCGTCCTGAAGGCACTCCACCAGGGGGTCCCCGATGGTCCCACTGATGGTGAACACAATGGCTCCCACTACGACCAGAGGAACTGCCAAGACAAGCCAAACTCAATTCTAAATATATAATAATAATAATTAAAATACAGTGACTAAAGTTAATATTTCAAATGAACAGTTTTATTCAGTTTAACATGTACATTTTTGTGCCCTGACCAACATCCACTTTTTCTTTATCTTAATTTTCTCCCAGTAAATTTAAAGATAAAGTCTTACATTCAATGTACTATATCTAATGGTACAAACCAGGTTTGACCTTTTTCAAATTACACAGCCATATTCACTAGCTCACGATATTTATGTAAAGTGAAACAATTTTCTATGGGGTTATTTCCACAAAGGCAGCAGTTAGGAATAATTGATATTTGTTTGGTAAATACTTACATAGTTTGCAAAGAGTCCTATGTGGGATCATCTTGAGCATGGAAGTCCAGGCCTTCTTTCTGCTATGGACACTGACGCCCTGTGTAGATAAGAAAACCTTAGGAACACCGAGTTACATTTCAACGTGCAGAGTGAGGCAACGGAGAGGAGCCGAGACAGAAAAGCAAAGGAATCTCAAAGGTATTTCGTTAGAAACATATTCAACACTTCCTGCCTTCCTTTATATACAATGCAAAAGTAGGCATTGATGAGTATGATATACAATTATGTTATGTGCAATTATATACCACTTATGAGTATTATGTACAATTAGATCATTCAGAACTTGATGATATCATAATAACATAATAAATAACACTAATACAGTTGGCCACTACCCGAGTACCTAAAGATGATCAACTCACCGCGGGCAGAGGGAAGGTCTGAAACGTGGTCAGAGGGCTGTGCATGCTCAACATGTGTCCTGAGGTTCAGCTCCAACACGGGGAGACGCCGCCGGTGTTTTAATGAGAGCTCCGTCTCCTCAGCTCCTCTCTGAAATATGTTCCCACACCAGCTCCAGATGCAACGACTCTGAACAAATTAGATTAGTGAGCTTCTACGTTTCTCTGGCATACCTCATTTCCGCTATCCACTAATATCAGACCTTTCCTTCCCTTTTTTAAGCGATACCAAACAAAACAGAGTTAAGTGGCTTAACAGAATACTTGCCTTGACATAACAATGTTTAATGTTGTTAATCCTCAACACGACTACATTATGTTTGTAACCATGTCCTTAATTACTTGATATTTCAAATGATATTGTTTGGTTTATATGAAAAATGTCTACTTAATAAAGGGTTTTAAAGACATGTGGTCTTTATTTGAATTGAGAAGATGCTATACTCATCTATCTCTTCCATTATCCTGTTCCCAGATAGTGGCTAATCTAAAGCAGGTAGACCCACACCTTGAAACAACCAAAAGCCAAGTAGAAGTCTCAGATTTGTAACATCACTGTATGGTAAATTCTAGGCATGTGTCAGCTAAATCTGCTGTCCCCATATCGAGAACATGGAGGCTGGTCCAAGGACGACCTTGCCTATTGCAGCATCCTGTGAGGACTGGTGTCAATTCATATTCAACTTTGTTTTCTGTGGGAAAACATTGCAGTCATTCAACAGATTAGTCTTTCAGAGTAACTAGACTGTAGTTAATGTGTAGCAGCACACCCACCATCTTAAGGGGATTCTTAGCTATGGTCAGAAGTGTCACTTACAATTGCGCAATGGCAATATTCAAATAATAATAATCCCAAAAATGTATAAGCTTATTCTTTGTACCTTAAAACATATACAATGATCTTGTTGTTCCTAGATCAAATATAATTCCTTTTATAATGTTTTTCCAAATAGACCTCAGACCTGTATGCTTAAATTAAACACGGAAACCGTTTATGCATAATGTCTTTACATAAAAAGAGAGAGAGAGAGAGAAGAGAGGAGAGAGCGAGAGAGAGAGAGAGAGAGAGAGAGAGAGAGAGAGAGCGAGAGAGAGAGAGAGAGAGGAGAGGAGAGAGAGAGAGAGAGAGAGAGAGAGAGAGAGAGAGAGAGAGAGAGAGAGAGAGAGAGAGAGAGAGAGACAGAGAGAGAGAGAGAGAGAGAGAGAGAGAGAATGAGGGAGAGAGAGAGAGAGAGAGAGAGAGAGAATGAGAGAGAGAGCTATAATGTATTAGAGCTGCAGGCCCAATGCATTAAG
>OMKX01041217.1:1026-16623 GCA_900302425.1 Brosme brosme
CACCTATGACCTGGTGGTCAGGGGCGGGGCTCCGGCAGGGAGGGGCGGGGCTTCGGCAGGGCGTGGCTGGGCCGGGGGACAGGCTGTGTGTGGGGGAGCCAGGCAGACTCTCGCTGGAGGACACGGAGTGGTGCAGGCCGGAGTTGAAGCTGCGGCTGCTGTGCATCACGGTGCTCTGCTTGGAGAGCTTCCTCAGGATAGTGCGACGCCTGAGGGAGGAGGAAGAGGAGGAGGAGGAGGAGGAGGAGTGGGTGGGGGACAGGTCAGTCTGTTGGTTAGGGTGTTGGACTCATAGGCCGATGTGTTCTGGGTTTCATCCCAAATGTCCGCGGTCTAACTGAAGGCATCTTTGAGCTAGATTGCCCCCACCCCTACTGGCTCATTAAACATGGAAAATCATTCGAGTAGACGCGACCAAATGATATACAATAATAATAGCAATCAAATAATAGTAACAGCTATGTATTATATAAACCATTTGGTGGATAACTTTATCCAAGGCCCCATACAATACCGTGGGTGCATAGGTTCCTAACATAGGTCTCCCCAAGTGGGTGGGGGATCAAACCCCTAACTCTGGCATGCTCATGCACCCAGTTGAAAATGGAAACAACAGTACAAGAATATTCTCCCCACAGGGAACACTCAAACAAGTACTATCTTTCATGTTCAAGTCATGACTTCTAACCACCACTAGATGGAGACAAAGAGCCTAGAGTCCCAAGTCTTACTATTAGGGGGCTTCACAACAAGTGCATTGTGGCAGAGAGAGAGCAGAATCAGCCTTGTTCCCTACTTGTCGTGGTTGTCCCTCCTCTTGCTGCGCTTGCTGCGCCGGGCCATCTTGCCCCTGTGCTTGGTTTTCCGGGCCGGTCCGACCTTGATGGACGTGTTCTCCAGCGCCGTGGTCTGCAGCGCCATCTTGTTGCCGCTCTGAGCGTTTCAGAAACACAATAGGAGGGTGAGGAGAACGCCTGAACAACAGAACTCCGAGGACTGATGGTTGCTTTCGTTACAGTCAATGTATTGTGGGGCGTAGAGAGTTTGACTTCCAGCTGAAGGGTTCTGGGTTCAACCTTTATGTTGACAGTGTACCTTTAGGCATCGATGGGCAAGATGTCCTACCCCTACTACCTACTCCTTAATGATCAACTTCCACAGTCCCTGTAATTCACTTTTTGAGTACAGAATCTCTCAATTGACTCAATTCTACCAGGGACAGGGAGCAGTTAAACGTAGTAAGCGGTCCAGTGTGGAACCGCTCTGTGGTACCTTCAGCAGCAGCTCTATCATCTCGGTGTGGACCAGGCCCTGGACAGACTCTCCGTTGACGTGGGTGATGAGGTCACCGGCCCGGAGGCCTGCTTCATGGGCGGGGCTTCCCTCCTCCACGCTCTGCAGCGGAGAAAGAAACACACACAACAGCCATGAGGTCAAAATGCCTGTTCCATTCTTTAATTCAACAGTATGACGCTATTACAGAACACATGGGTTGCTGCTGCTATGTATTTAGAGGAGTAGAAATACAGGATATGTGTTATGTAAAAAAAACTGATACTAGTTTTTTAGTCTAAGGGCGTATTCACACCTGCCTTGTTTGGTTCGAACTAAACCAAAAAAATCCCTGGTGGTCCCTGGCTCCCGTAGCCGCGCGCATTATGGGAAATATTGTTTGATTAGCGGCATCGCGGCAAGATTAGCAGCACATTGTCGGACCATTGTCGGACCGCACATTGTCGGACCGCAAAATGCTAAACACCACATCGTAAAATCGACGTTGTACCAAACGTTTGTAACTGTATGAAACAAATCAATATCAGCACAACGAGTGCAGCACGCTGGATATCCATGATTGTTTACTTTCAGCGGCGCTTTCCCCCCCTTTTTTTTCTTTACCGCTTTACCCCACCCCAGACTTTACCCCACCCCAGATGTTCATGATTGAACGATCTTTGTACACATGTGGGTTTGTTGACAAATTCTGGGACTCTTGCGAAAATTGCAATGTGAAACGGAACCGCACCAAACCAAAAAAGAAACATTGTATTTTGGTCCGGACCAAAGAGAGCGAACTAAAGGACTTTCCTGTGTGATCAGCCCTAATCTGATAAACTACCTGGATCTGATTTTAGATCCTGGTCCGAGACTCACCGAGACCATGTGGTGCACGGTGTAGACGTCGCTGTCCCCCATGTAGACGCGGATGGCCTGCAGGGTGAAGCCGTACTTCTTCCCGGAGGTGTGGATGACAATGGGGGGCCGCAGGCTGCTGAGCCCCAGGGAGAGGTCCCTGCTGGGGGAGGTCTCTCTGGACGAGGGGTTGGAGGACAGCGAGCGGGAGGAGATGGGACTGGCCTGCAGGCCGCCCAGGGAGTCATCTGGGGGAGGGGGGGGGACAGGAGGAAGCGACAATGCGTGTGAGAGACATACCACAGGCTTACACACACTTTAATACGTTCTCGTCACATGGTTGTCTGGTATTATGGATTTTGTGGATAAGAAGTACTAAAAGGTGTAAAGGTTAATAAATAATAAAGGGTCTGTAAAGGCAAATTATACCCAGTACTCCGTGGTATTAACGCAAGTGCTTGGTTCTACATCTGTGATTCTTAGCGTTGTCTGCCAAAAGTCACTAGTAACGAATAATCTGCTCTTTATAATGTGAAGATGATGAAAATGTAGGAGGAAAAAAAAGCGGGCCATCTGAGACCCGCGGTGACCTACGGTGGCTAGTCCAAGCATAGGCATAATCTGACAGTTCATCTTTACCTGAGGTGATAATGAGGGAGAGAGCGGACACGGAGGCTGACTTGGGGACCTTGCCCCCGCAGGGCAGCCGCTGGCGGTCCGGGGTCTCCAGCTGGTTACCGAAGCGCCGGGGCCCCGTGGGCTCCTTGGGAGACGAGTGTTTGGCCCCGGTGCTGTTGCTGCGGATACGGATCCTCCGCAGGTTCGACACCACCACCTCGGCTGTGGACCAGCAGCGGGCATAAGGTTAATGTGGGGGTTGGGGGGGCATTCAGGGCTACGTGCGGCCACTGACGTAGCAATGAAGACACTGAAGTTTGAAAAATGCAAAGGGAGAAAAATGCTATCGTATTGAATTAGTGTTTGTAAATTAGAACCCCAAAGCTTAAATTCTTCTTCATAATATAATTGAGAGAAATTGAGAAATGTGTTTTTTAGTGCGTCTGTAGACTGATGTAGGACACTTCCTGATACAGTTCTCTAGTACTCTGCATCAGATTGTGTCCCGGCAGTTGGTTCATGGTAGGCAGTTGGTTCATGGTAGGCAGTTGGTTCATGCTAGAATGAACCAGATCATTGAGCTGCTTGTTGAGGAATGTTGTTTGAGAATATTTTGGTCATTGTTTACTTCCGTGTGTGTGTGTGTGCGTGCGTGTGTTGCATAGTCATACAGATTAGGAATAAGGTGAGGCTCTGTGGCTCATGAATGCCAAAAATAACAACCCCAAGGGAACCCAGTAGATGCTTTCAGACACTGGTTGACCCTTTCAACTAGAGGAGGAGTGTTTGGGTGCGGACCTTCATCGTCGGTGGAGAAGGCGAAGCGGGGCATGGTCTCCAGGCTGTGGGTGCTGCTCATCACCAGTGGGCTGGCACTACGCTCTGACTGGGAGGAACTGGAGGAAGCTCGTGCTCGCAGGCTGTAACACACAAACCATACATACACATGGTTACGAAGAGGTCACACATTAAAAGCCCCTAATAAGGAGGAACTAGCAAATGAAAGAATCCTAGTTAGGATGAATTTACAAATTAAAAGCCACCGGCCATGACAAATTTACAAATTAAAAAGGCCCCCCCAGTCATGACATATTTACACCTTAAAAGCCTATCAGTGAGGAAGAATTTACAAATGAAAAGCCCTCAGTCAAGGATATTTAACAAATTAAGGCCCCCAGGCAGGAACATTTAACAAATGAAAAGCCTCCTTCCAGGAAGAAAATGTAACAAATTAAAAGTCCTCCAGTCAGGACACATTTAGAAATGACAAGTCCCTCCTGATCAGGAGGAGCCCTCAGGAGAGCAGCCAGGACGCTGAACGTGGCCCCTACCAGGTGGTGTGTCCCGGGTGTCTGAGCTCCACGCTGCTCTGCCTGTACTGGTCCCCGAGGCCGGGGGAGGGGGTGAGGCGGCCGCAGTCCCAGCGGTCCTCCTTGTCCTCGCTGTGGCTGCGGTCCGATGAGAAGCTCAGGTTGGAGGGCGTGGCCAGGTGCTCTGTGCTGCTGTACACCTGGAGGGGCGGGGGAGTGAAGTTTAACTCTGCAAAGTATAATGCGGAAAATGTGTAGGAACCGTTTTTTGGGTCTGCTATATTCTATTATGCATTTTGGGTTTGTAATTTTTGTATCTTCATATTTCATCACTGACTTCTAAAGGGGGGTCCATCTGCTTTATTCTGTTTTCAAGATAATCCTGATTATTTGTATTTTCTTAGTTCCACAGTTTTTGTACCATGTCAGTGGACTGCAACTGTAGCACCCCATTATAAGGTTAAGGGAACCTAAATAGATGGTAGAGAAGGTACTGGTCTGTACCTTGCTGAAGCGATGGGACCAGGATGAGAACTGGCGGATCTCCAGGGAAGACTCTTCATCGTTGGTTTCCTCGTCCTCGTCAGAATCCAGGTGGTGGTAGCGATCTGAGCGGGCTGTAAACACCAAGGAAAACTCGTTTTAAACAAGATGTAAACAAGTGTAAATCCGCAGGGTAAATATGTTTACCCTGAGCAACCCCAGGCAATTACTTCACCAAACTGTGAGTCAAGTAAAGAAGTCGATTTAATTGTTTTGTGTCGACCAACTACCAACCAACCAACAACCAACTAAACTAACTACTACCATGTATTGACCATGCAGTGTTATGTACTGCGGAACTTAATTGAATTAATTGACTTATTGTCTTACTGTCACACTTTATTAACATTACTGTACAGAGTGTTGTGTACTGTAGAACATTGTTGACTAGACGCAGTGACATTTAGTGTTCAACTTAGTAGACTGAGTGTTCCCCGTCAAACCTGATTCATGTACTAACAACACAAAGTGTTACGCACTGTCGAAGTAGCTGGTGTCATCCTCGGCCTCCAGCTGGGGAACAAACTCCGCTTTCTGCCTCAGAAGTCCATTCCAGTCCAGGTCCGTGAAGAACGGGTGCTGCTTCACCTCCAGGGCGCCACCTACCGCCACACACATTCACAGTTAGGATTCAAGGTTTAACTATGATGTAGTCGCTAGTGGCAGTCCTACATCACATCACTTAAGTACATCTAATATGTAATCAATCAAACATCCAATTACCATCCTGATATCTATTTATTGGTCCAGGGAATCAGAGCAACCCCTAAGTATAACTATCAATTACAATACTACTACTATTACAATACCATCTCTTTTGCATTGTTTCCCCTTGTTTGGTCTACGATTGAAGTAAAGGGTGTTGATTGAAAGGCGGGTGAGCCAATCAGAGGATGGCTCTGCGTTACCTGTGCCCAATCGCTCCATAGGACTCTGCCTCAGGAGGCGGGTGATCATGTCCTGGGCCTCAGGAGGCAGGGCATCCTCCTCCCCCGGCCAGATGATGTCATCTAAGGGTTACAAAGACAGACAGACAGAAGTTCAACTCTAGTCATTAATTATAATGTATTATTCATGTAGATTATGTTTAAAATTAGCACAGAGCATTTGCTTAATTTTAGTTAGTTTTATAGTATAATTAGGTCATATACATATACACACACAGACGCACACACATAGCGGAGTCAAAGTCATCCGTAAAACCACTTATAAAAGAAGACTGTTTGCTCTTTGCTTATGCCGTAGTTGGTAACACTGGAACAACTTTGATGTGCGGGGAAAATTATAGATTGTAAATAGTAAAATCCAAGTGGTATAAGAACCGTTTTGTCTGCCTATATTCCATAGCTACAATTTCCCCTACAAATAATAGAGCACAGGTGAATAATGACATGTAGTTTTGGTAATGACGTGTAAAGCCCCATTCATTTGAAATTGTCAACAGATTCGATGACAGAATTTACCAAAAGGCTAAACTAAACCAGACACCAGACACTATAATCAAATGAGGGAGGAAAAGAGGCGGGATCAAACAAGCATCGTAATGCTTCACGATTGGCTCAAATTTCAGACTTCCTCATTCCTTTGAGCCAATCACAAACAGAAGACGTGAATACACTTTCTTCCACTGAGGGCCCAGTTCCACTACAGCTACTTACCGCTGACCACTTGTCCAAAGAGCTCTTCGGGGGTGTCTCCGAAGAAAGGAACGCACCCCACGAGGAACTCGTAGAGGATGACCCCCATGGACCACCAGTCTACCGGCTTCCCGTAGCCTTGCCGCAGTATCACCTCTGGGGCGATGTACTCCGGCGTACCACACACCTACACCAGAGACATGAGGTAAGATGGAGGACATGGCAACGTTTGGGAGATAATGGTAAGAGGACATAGCAACAGAACCTAACATGGAGGACAGCAACGGAACCTAACATGGAGGACAGCAACGGAATCTAACATGGAGGACATAGCAACAGAACCTAACATGGAGGTCATAGCAACGGAACCTACAATGGAGGACATAGCAACGGAACCTAACATGGAGGACATAGCAACGGAACCTAACATGGAGGACAAAGCAACAGAACCTAACATGGAGGACATAGCAACAGGACCTAACATGGTGGACATAGCAACAGGACCTAACATGGTGGACATAGCAACAGGACCTAACATGGTGGACATAGCAACAGAACCTATTGTGGAGGACATAGCAAAATGACATAGAAACTAGAGGTGTCGAAATTTCTAGATTCTAAGATGCATCACCATTCGGACCTGGACGATTCTGCGACAGAACATAATCGGGAGTTTGTAAATATAATCAGGCTGACATGAAAAAACATCGTTTGTTATGGATTTTGTTTGGGGCATGGTGGCGTGTTGATTGTGTGTGAAGTGCCTCGGGAGATGATAAAGCACAACAACGTAGCAGGTGCAAATTGTATTTGTTTTCAAGAGGTCCTCACTGCAGAGCCAAATGGGTGGAGTTTGATGTCCAGCTCCACCTCTCTGGACCTAGTCCAGCTCGGCCTCTCTGGACCTAGTCCAGCTCCACCTCTCTGGACCTAGTCCAGCTCCACCTCTCTGGACCTAGTCCAGCTCCACCTCTCTGGACTTAGTCCAGCTGATTGGGTTTTACGCCAGCCAATCGACCCAGCTATGGTTAGGGTTCTGGTAAGGTTTACCGGTTAAGGTTATGGTTAGGTTTAGGAGTTAAAGTGTCGAACACTATGAGTACTTTTATAGTACAGTTGTTGTGTATGAGCGTTATAATGAGCGATGTATATGAAATGCGCCTCACACCGTGGCGTTATAGTGAGAAGCTTAACCCTCACTCGGACGTGGAGATAAACCAAAAATAAACCACTGCTCATACGGAGCTCCACACATCCACACACACCGTATCGTTATACTATAGGTTTCCGGAAAGCCTAACCCTCTCTCAGTAGCGATCATCAAAATCAACGGCTGCCTAGAACGAGCTCCACAGCTCCACACATCCACACACACCGTAGCGTTATACTATAAGTGTCCGAGAAGCTTAACCTGCTCTCGGACGCCGCAGTCAACCACTGCCTAGACAGAGCTCGCTCTCCGGGGCTTTAGCTAGATGCTACTTGAACTTGTGCTACTGAGGTGTATGAGTGAGTTGGGGAGGGGCTGGATCTGAGCAGGAGGTGCGGCTGGACCTAGGGGTGGAGATGGACTAGGTCAAGCTCCACCCATTGGCACTGCAGTGAGGACCCTCTCCTAATTTTCCTGTATTTGTTGAACAGCTTCTTATGAGTCACCGCAATACATTTTAATCAAATAAGTTGTGAACAGTTGACAGTGTTTAGTACGGAGGTCACGTCACTTTGAGTTTAACAGTTTAAATCTTTAAAGGAATATTGAGTCTCAAAGGGTTTCACAAGACCACCATACAACCCTGGGACCCTCCAAGGCCCCAGAGGGACAAGGATAAACTCCACCAGGTCAAGGACCCACCTGTTTGTCTATGAACTCCCTGGTGTCCTTCTCCATGTGGCCCTCATACAGGTTGGTGGTCAGGTTCATCAGGCCGATCTTAGACAAGCCAAAGTCCGTCAGCTTGATGTGGCCCATGGACGTGATTAACAGACTGGAGGGAGAGGAGAAGGAGGCGATTAGGATTGAGATTAAAAAGGTGGAGGAACACAAGAGTGCGGGAGGCACAGTGGACAAAAAACATAAGAGGAATTCTCTTTTTATCGGGCCTTGTTCTGAGTTTACATCTAAGATAAATGGTGGGGAAAATTTGCATTAAAAATTGTAACTCTATAGGGAGTATTAGCAGCAGGATTATCTTATTACTGGCTCTAGAGCAAGCAAAGTAGCACTGAATAACCTTATGGCTACTGCACCACAAACAATTGTTATTTTTTATCTTTCTCTTTGTTTGGCTGTTTTTTGTCAACTTTTTGCTGTTGTAACACCTGAAGCTCCCTCCCGGGATGAATGTTATCTCACCTTAACCACAGTAGGAGTACAAACGAATACGGCGTGTAGAGGAAAAGAATCTGAAACAAGGACACACTCACTTGTCGGGTTTGAGGTCCCGGTGTACGATGCCGTAGTTGTGGAGGTACTCCAGGGCCAGCACCGTCTCGGCAAAGTACATGCGGGTCATTTCCACGGGTAGGGGACCCATGTTCTTCAGAAGGTTAGCACAGTCCCCACCTACACTCAAACACACAGCAGCAAGACAAACAATATGAACCATGTTTTCATTCTCTCTTACAGTTGTAGGGTGGAGATTGTAAGCCTGCGTGTTTGACTTGCAGACAAAAAGTGCATGGCTTCCAACCCATAAATGTCCCTGTCAGTTACTTGAAATAAAAATTGTTTAAAAGACAAAATAGAAAAGAAAGGTTTGCCCAAATCGAACAAACGTTACGTTTCTGGGGTGACATTTGCATACAACATTAGAATCAAATGACCATAAGTCTTATAACATGTCTCTGCCATGCTTTGTACCCAACCCCTGGTATGAACCTAGAGCTTCACAGAAGTCCACAATACCTTCCACATACTCCATGACCATGCAGAGGTGTCTCCTGGTCTCGAAGGAGCAGAACATAGACACCACGAAGGGGTTCTCGGCGAAGGTCAGGATGTCTCGCTCCACGAAGGCCTGCTGGATCTGGTTCCTCAGCACCAGGTTCTGCCGGTTGATCTTCTTCATGGCGAAGCGCTGCCGGGTCTCTTTGTGCCGGACCAGGTACACGGCCCTGGGGAGTGACAGACCAGACCGGACCGGAAACATGTTTGATAAGGGCCGCTCAAGTGATTTGTCATAAACGCGCATAAACAATGTAAAGGGGTCATTCATTGCCCTGAAATGCTTGCCACAACTGTGCAGCAGGTAACAAATGGTTCTTTGGTGATCCTGGTATATGGGCAAGTCTAGGTAGAATATTCAGGAAATCCTATCCCTACTACTTACCCATAAGCCCCGTTGCTGATCAACTTGATGGTTTCAAAGTCACTTTCCAGAGGTTTCCGTCGTGTTGGCGTGAGAGTCTGAGGAAACTTGGTCTACACAGAAATTCAGCAGTATCAATAGCCTGTAGCTACAGAGAATAATCACTACCACAGTATAGGTTCATCTCCATTGTGTTAGATATTTTTTTATTGTTAAAGTAACCTTTATATTATGCCTTTTGTGCGCTGATGCATTTGGTGTATTCTATTATATAAACGTATTCATATATTGCTGCTTATTCCAAATATACGATATTTTGTTTTCTTTTTTGCATTTCATATTTCTATATCCTTGTCTGCGATCTGCACTATTTCTGTCACCTTCACTACACATCAACGCTTGAAGTTCCCTCCTGGAAATAAGCGTTATCTCATCTCAAACCATAGCTATAGACCATAAATCAAAGGGCTAAATGCCCTAAATATAAATACTAGCATCCAGATCCAGAGACATGGAGGGCGTGACTTACCTCCATACTAGCATCCAGATCCAGAGACATGGAGGGCGTGACTTACCTCCATACTAGCATCCAGATCCAGAGACATGGAGGGCGTGACTTACCTCCATACTAGCATCCAGATCCAGAGACATGGAGGGCGTGACTTACCTCCATACTAGCATCCAGATCCAGAGACAGGGAGGACGTGACTTCGTACTGCTCAAGCTGCACCATGTCTGCAGGAAGGGGCAGAGGGACAAACATACTATTAGCAACAACACGCTATTAGTGAGTACGGCACTGATCCTCAAAGTCCCAATCGCTAAGCTAGACATGGTGTTTTTGTAATGTGTCTCTGTGTGTATTTGTGTGTGAGACAGAGTAAACACAGTTAGGAAAAACAATAGGCAAGCAGTCTTGATGTGTTTCAATACTGATACAAATTTAAACTTCATAAGTTTACACATATTGGATTAGATTTCTGTGTAAAATACTTTGGATCCAGGTGAGTTAGTCTGGTGGCAGATGCGTGACTGACCTTGTAACGGGTCTCTGGTCAGACCAAGCTGGTTAATGATGTACCGGGGGATGTCCGTTTTGATGCCCTGGCCGACCTTGGCGTGACCTTCTGCAGCCTCTAGCAGGTGGTAGAACTCTTCCGGGTCAAATTCCTGTTAACATAGCATCACAAGTTTTATTACAAGTTTTGACTTACTGGGACATGTATTTAACACAGGCCCATGAATTACTTAAGTTTCCTGTTAATTTCAACATCAGTCTTTCAAATACCACTTGTTTTAAGCAAGAAAAGAAAAAAAAATTAAGCAAGCATTAAATGGGATTAAAATATTAAGTGGTGATTAAAGTTAGATTTGTGAAATTATGTGCAGTAACATGCTCCAACAGACAGTGTACCCGATTCCCAATACAATTATCACTTGTGCTTGTTATACCCTATCTGTTTCTACAGAACCAATCACATTTTCCATTTAGGAACCGCTCCGCTCCCTGGTCTCCATTTCCTCACCAGGCACTCGAGGAGCCGCGCGGGCCGGGAGATGATGATGAGGATCTTCTTCACCAGCTGGATGATCACCGTCACCTCATCACTCTCAGAGCGCTCGTACGCCTACACACACACACACAGGTCACGGTTAAGTCGCTTAGCAAGTTGTCGCAGGGCTAGCATTGTCAGAAAAATCATCCTGTGATGGCTTATACGGTGAGCTAATCGTGACACAGTTTATACATTGTTGGTTGGTTAAATGATAGCAAATATATTTAGCTTATCATGTCACAGCTAATTAAGTTAGCAAAATTGTGTGATAACTAATACATTAGCTAATCATATCACAGCTAATACCTTTAGCTAATCATGTCACAGCTAATACATTAAGCAAATCGTGTGATAGCTAGTGAATTTAGCTACTCCAATCACAGCTATTGCATGTAGCTAATAGTGTGATAGATAATAAAATAAGCAAAACTCAATACATTTAACAAATCATGTCATGGTTAATGCACTGAGCTATACATACATTCAGCTTATTGTATCATAACTAATATTGTAACTAATTGTGTGATAGCCAGTAACTAATTATTTAATAGCTTATACAATTTGCAGGACATAGAAAGGTTTCTGTAGAATATGTTTCTAGAGAATGCCTTTCCAAGTTGCATTTGCATTCTTTCTGTTCAGCGAACCTTGGGCTTATTAGAACACTTTGGGCCAGTATGCTGACCCTGACACAAATCATTGACAACTTCAAGGTTGAAAGAGCCACAACACTGAACACGTATTACAGAACAGTTGTAGAAATAAATGAACCACTTCAAAGTGGTTTGTCTCTCGCCTACTGTAGGGGCTATATAGTGGCTAGGGTGTTTGACTCCCAGCCGAAAAAAAAGTCCTGGGTTCAATACACAATGTTAGCAGCCTATCTGTTGTCATCTGATGTCATTTGCTTTGGATAAATGTCATAAAATAGACCACTTATTGTGCTCACAATGCAAGGGAACACTTCTACTAAAGAATCTACTACTACTGTCTCCTAAAGAATGGACACATTCCTAGTTTAGTTTAACCATATAAAGCCAGATAAAGCCACGTAAAACCGGAGACAACCCAGGAGTAACCCACAGCTGGGTCATCCACCAATAACTCAAGAATCACCCGTATGGCCTGGCGAAGGAACATCAATCAACACCACACACAGGAACTGAGAAAAACCATGTAGACATGCAGGATGGAAGAAACAAGAGACAGCAATACCTAAAAACGAGGCGTAATTATCTCCCCCTGTCTGCCTGTCGGGCGATGGGGGAGGAGGAGAATTAGAGGAGGAGAGGGCTTTCTGAATAAGTCATCGACGGGTTTCCCCAGCAGATGTCTAGATCGACAGGGCTGACGTGTGGCACACGGTGACACCGCGGTGGTATGTGTTCATGTGTTCCAGCTAATTCCATGCGCACAGCTAGCGCATCGGCACAGCTAGCTGGCTAAGATAAGCTTGTTGGATATCGGCTGTAGTACAATCAACTGCCCGTGAGCCAAAATAATGGCTCCCAGCCTTTTACTGAAATTTCACAAATTGTTTCTCAACATTTACTTATGACAGCGTTGGATGGAAAGATGGATGGAAAGAAGATGGGGCAGGATTGATTCTAAATACTTAAAGTACAAATGCATTTTATGTGCAAATTTTTATGAAGCATTTTCGATTTTGCATAAGTAGCACACAGCTGAATACACTCTACCAGTGTACCGTTCTGAGGAATAGCTCCACAGAGGCTTGAAGAGAGGTATCAGGAGGGAAACAGTCGACCCATTTCCACATGGGCACATGGTACACAAAATCAACTGCAATAACCCATCAAGACCGAAGAGAAGTTCAGTCGGGGCTCTTGTACACCATGGATAGACAGCGTGAGAGAGAGAGTATGAGAAAGAGATAGAGTACGCGTGAGAGAGAGACAGTTAGCGATTGAGAGACACAGCCAGCGGGAGAGAGAGAGAGAGAGCTAGTGCGAGAAGCGGAGAGAGAGCAGAAATGAGTGTGACATGCGTGTTCTTTTCTATGGGAACAGAGTTATCGGCTGGGCTGCGGCCTGGTTGCTAAGTTGGCCGGGCCTCCCTTCTGTCAGCGTGTGCACACGGCCCGGTGCTCTCCGGCACGCCGCGGAGGAGAGGGGCAACGGGGTTGCCATAGAAACTAACATTCTATCATAACAGAGATTAGACCTGTGACAAAATTAAGAAAAAAAGAAAAAAAGCTCTATCTCTCACTCTCAAACACACTGCTGTGTTCTAAAACCAAACGGGGACACATTCGTTTTGGAGAAGCTCTTTTTGCACCTGTTCATTATGTTCATTGTCCTTAGAGCTTGGCCTCGGATTTCCAGATTGGTTTGATTTGGCTTATTGGTTGGTATATTAAATGGACATTATATGTACACAATCTGTAGGGTAACGCCATTCTGTCGTTAGGAGAGGATTCGGTTATGGCTAGGTCAGTAGGATAGGCTGAGAATACATTTCTCCAACTCAACAATGAAGTGTCACTGCACATAGCCCAACATGTATGTGTGCAAATAGCAGTACAATACTTTCTTAGATGTTAGTCTATAAACATTTAAATTAACTGAAATTAGATGACAAAAATGCAATTAAAGCTACACTTCTGGCGTGAGTGAAGGACGACGTGCATAACACTAGTTTAATTATTTCTAAATTAAAATGGCTACCCAGCAACCTTTTTCATCCCCCTTAGACTACTCTGTCTGTGTTGGATACCATGTGACAGTGAGTGAATCTCCATAGCAACCAAACCATACAAAAAAGACATGTTTTGAATGAAGGAGAAAATGCATAGGCGATTTTATGTTAAACACTAGTTGAAAAAAAACTTAACGTTACCCATTTGAAAAACGTCATGGAGCGCAGGAGAGAGGCTTCGACTCTCTGTTTTGTATACCATGTGACGTGACTCAACACCATGTGATCCGTGAATGAATCTCCATAGCAACCGAATAAACCAGCACTCCTCATCCGCTCACCTCGTGAATCAGCTTCTCCAGCTTCTCCTGGAGCTCAGCGAAGTACCGGGAGGTGACCAGGCCCTTCTGGGACTTGTCCAGGCAGTCGCGGCCCAGCTCGGCCAGCTGGTGCTGGATGAAGCCCAGCACCCCGTCGGCCAGGGGGAGGCAGCTGTCCGTGCAGCAGTGGCTGATCACCTCCAGCAGCCGCTCCTCCATCTGGGCGGTGGCCTGGAGGGGAGGGAGCACGTTGTTTATGTACACACACCATACAGACAAGAGGAGACAGACATGGCATGCAGGAGCAGTCCAAGTGCATTGGCACAACAGACATGCAGAGCGGAGAGGCACACGCCTACAAACACAGACACACACAACTTGCTTTTGGTTCTGCATTGGCCCTTCAAATTGGAACGAGATGTAAATATAAAAACATGTTCATGCCAATGCCATTAGGCCATTTCTTTTTTAAAAACCCTCATGCAACTGTAATTAGCGCAAACAGTGCCGTAGAAGTGTCAACAAATCAAATGGTGTGAGAGATCTTCTAATAGATTGATAGAGAACGCTGGTCATCAGAGTCTGTGAGAGATTTTCTCCTGGTTAAAGAGAGATCTTATTTAATGGATTTAGCAGATAACCTGCTTCTTCTCTGGGTTTGGTAGAGGCTTCCATGGTTTTACTAGAGAACCCCTTCTCTTGGGTTAACAAGGAGATGTTGTCTGAGGAACCTACCTTCGGAAAGCGCTCTCTGTAAACATGGTTCATCATCACCGTCTCGTTGTCGAAGGAGCTGCTCGCTCGCCCAGGGCTACAACAGAAGCAAAAACAACCGCTTAGTCTCTCCAGGACAACTGAATGCAACTGACGTCCATCTATCCAGTGTTTGGCCATACTTAAAGATGGCTCCCTTAACTCCTGTCTCATCAGCATGGAAGAGACAAGAGAGAGCCCCTAGCTACAGGAGTTTATAGGGGCAGGATAGTCTAGTAGTGGTTAGGGTGTTTTCACTCCAAGCTGAAAGATTCTGGGTTCGAACCCCAATGTCCACTGTCTACATGCAAGCCTATCCCCTACCTCCGTATTAATATTGTGCGTGTATATACACTCACCGGCCACTTTATTAGATACACCTGTTCAATTGCTTGTAAAAACAAATAGCTAATCAGCCAATCACATGGCAGCAACTCAATGCATTTAGGCATGTAGACATGGTCAAGACAACATGCTGAAGTTGCTGAAAGCATCAGAATGGGGAAGAAAGGGTGTTTAAGTGACTTTGAACGAAGCATGGTTGATGGTGCAAGGCAGGATGAATCCATGCTTTCATGTTGTTTACGCCAAATTCTGACCCTACCATCTGAACTTCGCAACTGAAATCGAGACTCATCAGACCAGGCAAGATTTTTCCAATCTTTTATTGTCCAATTTTGGTGAGCCTGTGCAAATTGTAGCCTCAGTTTCCTGTTCTTAGCTGACATGAGTGGCACCCGGTGGAGTCTTCTGCTGCTGTAGCC
>OMKX01041331.1:8102-20141 GCA_900302425.1 Brosme brosme
TTTATCACCAAACACAGCTGACTGTAAATAATAATGGCAACTGGAGGATGGCTCTGTACCCTGAACTATTGTGTCTGATAGACAGTTCCACAACCAACCAAATTCTGAAAGACAAGAATGTAAAAGAATAGGCAGACGAAAAAAACAAAAACCATGCATTGCATCCAAAAGCCAAGTCACTGAGTACCAACAATAATAAACTACCTCTCCAGTATAAATCTATTTAAAGAAGGCATTGACACCTGACAGCTGTGCAGCCACACATGCATACTTGCACATTAATTCAACAGCAGGCTCATTATTGGCATGGATTGATGCAAATAGAAAAAAAAGGTGATGATTATCTATTCAAACAAACTAACATACAATACACATACATCCTGGTTTACAAACACTATGCTGTTGATTGGCTGCATAGATAGCTCCACCCCCTGCTCATGAAAAGCTCTATCTTCAGGCTATAAAGAAAACTCACTCCGGAAGCAGGACTCTAGCTCCTCCTGTGGCTGGCAGTACCGGCTGCCCTCACCAGTGCCAGGGTCCCCAAAACAGGGCCCTGCACGGTGGAACAGCCTCCCAGCCAGCCTGTGCAGGACAGACATGGTGCAGCGCTGGAGACCAGATAGGCTTGTGTAGTCTCGATTTTAGTCGTAAAATCAAGGGAATCGCCGTCACGTGTTAGTTTTAGTGTGTGTGTGTGGGTTGAGGAGGAGTGGGTGCACGTAGGTTGGCCCAGGCCTTCCCCTGCTCCTTCACTTCCTGCTGCAGCTTAAAACCGTCCGTCCGGCCTCTTCCTGAAAACTGAAAGCTCAGATATAACCCACACTTCAATGAAGGCTCGCACCACTCCTCTCCTGTCATCCAGTGACCGGATCAACAGAAATGTACACCCGATCCGGAGCTCAGCCTTAACGGTGTATGTTTTTCAGAGCCGCCTCAAGCTGGGGCCGTGTTGTCCTCTCCCTCCGCTGGTTGCCGGGTTGGGAAAGGCTGCCGGGTGTGCGCCGCCGGACCCCTGGTCCGCACCTGTCTCTGGGGATCAGGGGCGGACCGTGGCGATCAGGTCTGATAAGGATGTGAAGCGTGGCATGTGAACAAACCGAGCGGCGGGCCCTCCTCTGCTCACAGAACCCTCCTCCTCCCTGTCCACGAAAGCCAAAAGCCAATCCAAGAGATGTGATACGGTGAACACGGAGCAAGCCTGCCCCCCGTTACGGTGGGAGGCAGCCAAGGGTTAACATGACATGCTGAATAGAGGGCCACTCTTCACACCAACACTCTACCAGCAACAAGAAGCTGAGGATCATTTCACAGATACCTGTTCAGACCGAGCACATTCGAGCGCCGTGGTGTGTTATGGATGAAATCACAAGCCTCCCAAACCTTCCCTGGGACAAGTGATTCTACACAAGTAGAGAGGGAGAAGGTTTGCCAAATGAGAATTAAGGAGATTGGAGGGGTAAAGAGATACTTGTTCTTAATAGTTAACTACAGGGATACACCCATAAGACTATTTGGTATGCATGGAAAAGCAACAACACAAAACCATTCAGCATACAAAACATACTACTGAATAAATAACTTTCCTTTTGTTTTCCTCTCTCTCGTTAATGAATAATTATGTGGGATTATGACATTATCACCGAATATTACAGCGCGCATCCAAGGAAAGCAAGGAACAAATATAGTCTAGTGGCAGGTCTGACAACAAAAAAGAAAAGGCAGAACTAGTTCAAAACAAGGTTTATCAACATGGGCACATAAAGTGATATTGTTCTAACGGCTAATCATCATATGATGTTCAAGAGACTTTTTCACTTCCAAGTTCTGCCTGGAGAGGATCACACTGCAAGCATCATATGACCCCATCCTGGTGGCTTTTTGCTTCTCTTGACAATGAACACCCACCGGAACCTCTCCCTCCACACTTATTGTCAATCCCAGTTGTGTGAGACTTGGCTCATTGGTGTATCACATGAATATTCGTATCCATCTGACATCAATGAATTACCTGCACCCACACACAGATAAACTGTCAGTGTGAAAAAACTGCAAACTCTTGAAAGATTCTTCAAATCTTCAGCCATTTGTCTTACGACACACCAGTAGCAATATGATACTGTTTGACTTGTGTACCACTGGAATAATAACCTGGGGCATTTAATCACGAGCTCGTCCACAGAATCAGTTGAGAGCATGCATAATATTCTCTGCTGTTGTGATATTGGAAATGTGAGAACGCAGAAGTTGCTGTTGTCACGCAAACTTTGTTATGGGTGCTGTAAACTACCTTAATCACGCTGATAATTTCCTATACAAAGTCGAAAGTTTTAAAATGCAAGATGGTTGGTGTGACATGTGTGAGGCTCGTCAGCCCTTTCTGAACTGAAATTATAAGTAACAGGAAAGGAGAGAAGCATACGTGTAGACTTTAGGGTCATGTACAGCCGCTTCACACAGCAGATAAAGTACTTACCACTTTCCATTTCGTTGCCCTTCTTGGCGGTGGGCGTGTTGCCCATGATTGCAGGTCTATGGTCGAGTCTCTCGGCTGGCGCTGAGTTCTCTTCACAAGCCTTCAAGTGTTGCTAACTGCAAACGGTGCTGGCCGATAGTCTTGCTAGCGACTAGCTAACAGATATCATTATCAACTAAAAAATGTCAATGTTTCATCCACTACTTCTCGTTGTCGACTTTGAAAAACTCCAGTTAGGCACATCCAATGCTAACGTTGTTGGTAAGCTAGGATACCAAGCAAACCAACATCAAACGAGTACGGGCTAGTCACTTTGCAGATTTCCAAATACGCTCCAGTTCTTTTGGGATTACTATTTTGCCTTGAATTATCTTAGTATTCTGACAGTTGCCTTATTGCATCCAGATCCTCTGATGGGACGTCGAAACCAAATAATTTTCCAACGAACCTTAGCGAGCTGTTTAGCTAGCTAGCGTTAACTACCTGTCAAATCCTTCGCCGTTGTACCCTGGCCTGTGCCTCCACTTGGCTAGCAGCTAGCCAGGTGCTATCGCTGTGCTGTCGGGCCTATACAATTCATACGAAAAAAATATTGAAACGACTCCGATGCTTCTGCTTAATTAAGTCAAGATCGCTTCCTATATTTTTTTAAAACGGGCGTCAGATACGACGATTTGCTGGGAGCAACCATCTATTAGGCTATCCCTAAAGTCAACAGCCCCGCTCCATTAATCTTGAGACCACAGCGAGTAACTCCAGCCATCCATCCACTTGGTCCGGCCCTCGCCCGCCTCTCATTGGACGCTGCTTAGGCGACAGTCGTCGTAAGACAACTGTTGATTGGATATGCATCAATATATCGAATCATTTTTGCAATGGGATTTGTCTGTCAAATAGTTTTATCCCGCCTCTTAGGCTAGACAGCGCGTCTGGAACTGTCTATTAAACGTTATTTTTCTATCATTTTTAACAGTAAATGCTTAGCTTAGAGTTTTGTCTTAAATAAAACAGCAACATCGCATGGCTTCAGCGCAGTGTTATATTTGATTCGTGATAAATTTGAAGTTGTTACGCCTACAACTCGACGAATTGGATGTGACGTAAATACATTCTATTTTTAGTATAAATGCAAGCTCAATCCTAAAAAACAACAACCTGTTTTTCTATTTTAACCCAGGCCACTAGTAACATTTCATAACACGCATTTCATAATTGAAGTGTTCAGTTTAACAATATAGGATCCCTCTCAAGCTATTCGCATCAGCCATACATACATATGAACATTTTTATTTTGAAGTCAAAATGGCAGTAAAAATAAAAAAAACAACGGAGGATCCTTAACGCCTCAACCTAGTTTAACCAATACCGAATGGATGGGGGTATATA
This sequence comes from Brosme brosme, assembly GCA_900302425.1. Classification (NCBI taxonomy): domain Eukaryota; kingdom Metazoa; phylum Chordata; class Actinopteri; order Gadiformes; family Lotidae; genus Brosme; species Brosme brosme. The sequence goes on from OMKX01041331.1 coordinate 11,965, forward strand.
TATATAAGTGCAATAATAATGTGAATGGCTATACAATGGACATTTCCATAATAGTAACGTTATGATTTTTTTCTTTAGTGAAAAACACGAAAATATTTTGTATTGTCAGATCAACATGAGCTTCAATAAAAACACATTATATTGTTAACCAGCTCAGCTGCAGCCTGTCCAAGTGTTTGGCCCTCAACAGTATTTTAAGATAGTCACCAGACTGCCACGCTAAGGAACTCCCCCGAATGCTGATAATTATGACATTTATCTTCCATTTATCTTCGTCAGAGTGGTCAGAGTTCAAGGTTAGCTAGGAGGCAAACCTATCTGTACATCCAAGAAGGAGAGTCCATTCTTCAAAAATAAGCCTAGTGCTGAAATATAACAATTATGGTGAGAATGGGAGTGTTTATAAGCAGTCCATGGAGTTATCGGGCAGAAGTCCCAGGGGAGGGGCCTTGCCAGGGAGACAGGATGGAGGGAGCATGGAGTTGGACGCCGGGTCAACATTTTCAGAGTCTTCCATACGCTCTGCACAGCCTTCCCAATTTATGTGAAATCTCGTGACGCGTGGGTTGGACGCTAGGATGTTCCTCTGGAGCTAGATAGGATGAAGACAAAAAATATGAACCTTACAAGAAAGAACCTTTCGGGAATCATTGACTTTGTGACCACTTCCTATGAACTCAAACACACATGCATAAACAAAAAAACTAAAACATATGAACGAGGACCAGTGAAATAAAATATCACACAAACTGGCCTTTTCATATCCCACATCTGTCAAAGCCTTAATAATTCAAAGTGGAGATATCTTCCAGGCAAATACATCAGCCTACACACCTTTCATTATGATCAATGAAATACAACGATTGGCCTTTTTTGTACTCAATATAAACAATCACACAGATTATGAACTAATCAAGTAATTTTGGTCCCATACCGAGTCATTACGGCTCAAGATTGCGACCAAATTGGTTGCATTTGCAACGTTTTATTGTGGTATGCAAATTTGGATCAGGTTGCATTTGTGCTTCCACTATATATCCTTTTTTTATTCGATTGCCATCAGACTCTCTTTCAACTGGAACAGACTGGGAGGAGCTTTATCTGTTGACTAACAGCAATGTGTATTTCGGCACTTGCTGATTATTATTTTTTTATAATTATGAGCATATAAAATCTATTCCTGTTTGTAGTTGTGTCAGGGTCCATTTAGTACAGCCTATATGGGTTGTGTAGTTACAAGTTACATCTCACCGATTAGATTACAGAGGGTGCACTAACGGCGGGACCACAAAATCGGCCCTGCAAGTGTTATGTATGTACCAAGTATTATTAGGGCTTTTTAATATATTAAAAAAGTTAACACTATGATTGGATGATTTCTGGAAAGGTTTCCTATTCCCTATGCCATTAATGTAATTTTGCCATTAACAAGCAGCCAAGGGTTTCAGGCAGGTAGGGGTTTCCATTTCACTACTTTACCAAATTTGTTTGGGTGCCACTAAATTAGAAAGTAAGTGGCACCAGTAGAAGGTTAGTCTTGAGCCCTGGTCTATTGGAATATTTGCAGTAAACTCTAAAGCAGGTTCAGGTTTGCCGTGCACCATGATTAGTATGGTCCTGGCAATTGGAATATTGTTTACCTTTTAAAAGAACATTTTATCATGTTGTACCTAAATCATGGGTTTCATTTGATCAACTTTCCTATGCATAAGTAGCTCCAGGCCACCGGTCAGAGCTCAATGCCATTAATGGGGGAGAATGCTACAATCCTCATTCAGCACAAAGATCAGCCAAAGCAAACACGTTGACTCAGCAATGAATCTCACTTGGCTTTAGCTGGGACTTCTACTTTAAGTAAAGTCTAAAAAAAACACTAAGGAAATATGGCTGTAATCACTCAAGTTTGTTGTATTTTTTGTTTGTTTAAAGATTGTCAAGTGTCTCAAATCATTTGGATTGAACCCTGGATGGCAACCTGAAGCAGAGTAGCTAGAAAGACTTAATAGCACTTTCACAGCAAGTATAAAATAGGCTTAGTCCTCTGAAACTAGTATTCAAAAAGATTGACAAGAGAAGTGTTTTGTATCTTACCTGTGTGTAGTCAGGTTTGATTGGTGGGTTTTCACGCAGTTCAGGGTCAGTATATTCATTGTTTACATAGTAGCCAATACGAATGAACTCCTGTCCACGATACGTGCAGGTGATTAGCACTACAGTGACACCAACAGCATCACTCTCAGGAATCAGGCCTGTGGTAGGGGCATCCGCCTGACAGGGAACCGCAAGATACATGATTGTCAATAAACATCATCTTATGAATAAAGATTTATTTTATAAGTGGTTTTAGACTCAAGAAAACCCCCAACCCCCAAAGTTTTTGATTCAACCACCAAACATCACCATTGTGTAGGCAAAATAGAAAAGATAGGTTTTTATACGAAAACTAAACTAAAGTGAAATGCATTGCATGGTTTAACAAATTGCTTTTTCAGCTAACTTGAACGCAGTCCTCGAACCATCAAATGTTATATTGAAATATAACAATTTATTTTCTATCTGATCTAAACCGAAACGTGGCAAACCGAAGAGCCTTTCTACAAGAAAAAAACATTTTCAACAAAACTGTTAAGGAAACAGTTTGAAATTGAAATTGTTTTGGTCCAACAAAATTCACCTGAAACACAAACATGTGCCTCCCAGCTGGTACGGGTCCAACAAGGACAGAGTCGAGGGTTTGATCGTACTCTTCGCTTTCTGCTGATCCCACGTAGATGATCTTCCACTCCAAGTCTAAAAAACAACAATATAAGGATTAGGCATGCATTGCTGTAATCAGATATACTCTAGAATACCACTGACTTACCTGACATATTTAGATTGAACAATAAAACGTGTGTCTAAAGTATTCACTTAAGTCAATCAATAAATAGTTTTGGAAATCTTAGATGAAACCAAACAAAGGTTTGAATCCACAAAAAAGACCGTTTGTGCCAATGATTCCCACAACATCTGACTTTAAAATACGGCCAGTCTCTGCTTTTCATTGCTGATAGTATTTGATGACTAAATGATGCCACCCTGAGTCCAGTGGGGTATCACAACTGCTGTCATATTACCGTCATTTGTCAAACATTTGTACCTGAAGAGCAAGTGATGTATTACCAACATATATATTATTATTGACGTAAGCATTTAGCTTGACATGAACAAAGCAAAAACACATTTGTGCATTTTTCCCCCCATAGCATGGTAACAGCGGATAATATAAGCTGGTACGTTTACATCATATAGATTAGAATTTCTTAGGCAAACCAATACGGGGATCTATGCAAAACAATTCAGTTGCTAACGTTAGTCAATGATTTGGACACCTGGTCGTTATTTTTCCCACAGAAATCTATTCCTCTTTTGATGTGTGCTAATGTGGCTAGTTCCTATAGCGTTTCCTTTCTCGAGTAGAACAACTCAATGGATTATAATCACCTTCTGGGAGGTCCTCCATGCACTCAAACGTTATTTCAAATTGGAAAGGGTTTCGAAAAGGGCTTGGGTTATCCAAAACTGAAACATTGAGTACTTGCACCTTCGCCATTGTTGAAGTGCTAAACCAGTTAGCTAATATCTTCAAAACAAAATTTCCCGGGAAATACTTTTTGTCTCGGATAGTCCTATGCTTCAAAAAAAAGTGATGTAGTTATATTAGCAACAAGAAACCCTGGATTTAGATAGCGTAAATGATTTGGATAACTACTAACGAATAAATGTAGCTTTGTATTTTTTCAGCTTAGCAGCAACAATCATATCTTTGTAACACATTACCCTCTCCCGCCGCTTTGACAGTACCCAGGCACCTACGCGCGTAGTGCAAACATTGATTGGGGGCGGTGACATTTTCCAAAAGTAGAGGGGGAAAATTACACTGCCCCCTAGTGTTCAAGAAGTCAGAAAACAGTGACAATTTGTATCATCAGTCTTTTAACAGATCAACCAATCACCCCATAAACAAACCTATTTATGAAATGCATGTTTATTTTATTGAGTACACTGTGGTCTGGTAACATAATAGCATCTCTTATTTGTATAAATGTACACCAGAGATGGGAAAGTACAAATACTTTGTTTCTGTATTACAGTTTTCAGGTATCTGTAGTATTAATTTTTCTGACAACTTCTTAGTTTTACTCCCTACATTTTAACACAAATATCTGTGCTTTCTACTCCTTACATTTTCAAATGTAAGGAGTAGGCTACATTTAAAAAGGTTACTTTAGTTTTATTGCATTTGAGGGGAATTACCAATCTTTTTTATCATTATTTTGCATCATTGTGCACCTTCCCAACATCTAGTCCAATTTGAACCTAAATGGATGGGACAATAACATAGAAAAAACGATCCCTTGGTGTATCCCTCGGTGCATATCACGTACTCCACCGCGGAGAAATTGCGTCCATGGGAGAACTAGCGTAGTGAGTGAGGATGGATGAAAGTGAACCAACATTGCAGACGGAGCAGATTCAGAGCAGCCACAAGACATTCACCATCCATAGACTTATGAAAGAGAAATGTTGGAAGTTGTCGGCTCTAATAACGATCTTTGGCGAGATCCTGTAGAGATTAGGGAATTTATAACAAAATATTTTAAGGCTTAATTAGACGTGAATTGGGTTCTTGTTTTGATCATAATGTTTCAAGTTCTGTTGCTGACATTAAAAACTGATTGCAAATTGGAGTGAAGTTACATTTTATATATTATTAAAATTTTCAGTATATTTGTAGCAAAGGCCTAGGTGACTTTTATTGGGATCCCAGACAAAGGACGCAGTGTGTTGATGTTAGAAAATCTGGTTTATTGTAAAAGTTGCAGTAAATTAACATGACAATGGTGCTGCAATGCCATGCAGGAGACCTCTTCCCGAGTGTGTGTGGAGATGTCTGGTTTAACCTGTGCACAATGATTGCTCAATGTGCAACAGGTGTGCAATCTCACCCAGCCCCGGAGTCCAATCAGTCTGACTCTGGGCCAGGTGAGGCTGCTTAAACCAGCCATCATCCACACACACTCCCCCAATATTGTTTATTTTATTTGATGCTAGAATGGTTTAACTTTAACAGTCTTCGAATTATATTAATATGACCTGAGGTTCAGTGAGCTTTGCACAGAAACAGCAGGTAGAAATGTCAGAGGGCTACTTTTTACTTTTATACTTTGAGTACTCTTCAGAGCCTGTACTTTTCCACTTTTACTTAAGTAAAGGAGTTGAATCAGTACTTTTAAATCAGTCAGATCGCTCGAAAACCCAAGCCACTCAGATCGCTCGAAAACCAACACCAGTCCGATCAATCGAAAACCCACGCCAGTGCGAATTCTCGAAAACCAACGCCAGTCAGATCGCTCGAATACCCACACCAGTCCGATTGCTCGAAAACCCACGACAGTCCTATCACTCGCAAACCCCAGCCAATCCGATAGCTCGAAAACCCATGCCAGATCACTAAGAAACCCCAGCCTATCAGATCACTTGAAAGCCCCAGCCAATCAGATCGCTAAGAAACCCCAGCCAATCAGATTTCTCGCAAACCCCAGCCAAACTGATCGCTCTTTAACCCACGCCAGTCCGATTGCTCAAAAACCAATGACAGTCAGATCGCTCGAAAACGCACGCCGGTCCAATCGCTCGTTAACCCACGCCGGTCCGATCGCTCGAAAAACCCCGCCCGTTTTATTGCTCGAAAACCCACGCCGGTCCGATTGCTCAAAAACCCACGCCGGTCCGATTGCTCGAAAACCCACGCCGGTCCGATCGCTCGAATACCCACACCGGTCCGATTGCTCGAAAACCCACGCCGGTCCGATTGCTCGAAAACCCATGCCAGATCGCTAAGAAACCCAAGCCAATCAGATCACTTGAAAGCCCCAGCCAATCAGATCGCTATGAAACCCCAGCCAATCAGATTGCTCGCAAACCCCAGCCAATCCGGTCGCTCGAAAACCCACACCAGGCCAATCGCTGGAAAACCCACAACAGCCCGATGTTTTGAATACCACAGCCATTCAGATCGATCGAAAACCCCAGCCAATCAGATCGCTCCAAGAAAAGAAAGGTATTTTTTTTATTAAATGCATTTATTAAAAAATATATTTTATTTGAAGTCAGAATGGTTTTATATTTCGAACAGTCTTCGAAATATATGAATATGACCTGAGGTTCAGTTAGCTTTTAACAGAAACAGCCAGTAGAAATGTCAGTAGGCTACTTTTTACTTTTATACTTTGGGTACATTTAAGAGCCTGTAGGCCTACTTTTACACTTTTGCTAAAGTAAAGAAGTTTAATCAGTACGTCTAATTTTACCAGTCTTTTTTACACAAGTATCTGTACTTCTACTTGAGTAAGGAATATGTGTACTTTTGCCACCACTGCTGTAGACTTACTGCACGACTTATTTTTGTTGATGCTTCTCTTAACTTAAAGCAAGAAGTAATAAGTTATTCAAACAGTTAGATATGGAGAAGCACTGACCAAAATGTGTTCAATAGTAAAGAACTGTAGGACTAGGCTTCGAAAGAATAATGACCGAGTAAAGTATGTAAAACAATGCCATCCACCGGGCAGTAGGCCTACACTCAGTAAATCAAAGATCAAAGGGGTTTCATGGAAATTGGTCTCTCCACTTTATCCACTCATAACCTCGGCCAATTTTTTTGGAAGAAGCTTCTACAAGCATTTCCCATTAAATAGGATGGATGGATAAACCTACTCTCTAATTGTATCAATTGTAAAGTCCAAATCATACATTTTCTGCTGCCACTCCGTGAAACCAGGATTAGATGAGGATTACGGGTTATTGGAACCGTGGGCTGCAGCGTTCACGCTTGAAATATTTGAGGAATGTGAACTTTTCATGTTGGGAAAATGCAATAAAAGCCGACAGAGGCGCTATTTTATGTCAATACGACAGATTGCCAGGTTAGACTGGACAACACACTTCCAGGAGAAGTTCTTAAGTAACCGATGGCCATTTAAACCTAAACAAAACTCTGACCCACATGCAAAACTAATAATGAGGTTGAATGGGATGCTCATTTGAAAGTGCGTTGTTGCTAGTTATATCGGTATCCCATATCGTTCTGGGAAGAGAATGACCGCAGATCAGTAGCCCGCGTGCCCTCCTTCACTGCATCTGCATTTTTTCGATTTACGCGCGAGTAGAGGAAAGGAGGGAAACAAAAGGCTATCTGTCCCCGGCCAACAGGTTGATACCGCGCTCAGGTACTGTAACATGAGACTGAACCACGTGACCATGGGTGATTTGAACAGTCAAAAAAACCTGAACCCAACAGGTAGTCTAGTAGTCTACGTCGTAGTCGCGCTTGTCGTGTCGAGAGAAGCATAATCCAACACCGCGAATCAACAGCCTATATAGGCCTATTTAATCGAAATCAACGGATTGGGATTTGAAAACGGGACTATGTCGGTCGTCTATCAGGACTAAACACCATTTTCACGGTTTCGTAAAAGTGCGACGGAACAACATGTTTCATGGTTGTGATGAATTAACGCAACTGCTGTATTTCCTGTCTCTCGGATCACCTGGAAGCAGCAGGTAAGGTCAACTTTATGTAAAAAGCAAGTAGGCTATGTTCGTAATTCATTGATGTAGTTAATATCATAAAGCCTGCTTGTTTTGCTGTGAAGGAAGTCATACCTCATGCACTACCCTAAATGTAGGTTGACGTATACATTATTCTTTTTTTTAAATAAAATAGCCTATTATTGTTACCATTCTTATAGGTTATTATGTCCAACTATGCCTTTAGCCTACCAAAACAACACCAGGATACGGCTGAATAACATACTTTTAATACCAGTTGATAACAGGTGCATTTGAAAAATTCACCTGTGATAATGGTGTAAAGTCAGAGTCAAATGTTTGTGCTTTATTTACAAATGTACAGCTAATTCTAATCTCTCTTCTGGAAGGAATTGAAATATCCCCCTGTGAATATGGGGCTGGAGGATATGGGCCCGAGCTGATGACCTGGGTCTCTCATTGCCCCGCTACCCCGACTCGGCACTCCTGTACACGGGGAGGGATGGCAGAAGTCCTGGATATGCTGGCCATGCCTGGTCTCCTTGCTGGTGGTGTCTTACTTCTGGTGTTGGGCAGTAATCCTG